>ML832812.1:80209-96282 GCA_009831015.1 Picea engelmannii
TGTGTATAGGAGTTGTGACCAACGTTGCATCCAAAGGAGATGATTTGGAGTCGGTAAATAAAAGACACGTGGAGATAAATGATTGGTCAATGTTGATTAACATATGTCAACTTTCTATACTTTTCGATAGATGACGATGTTTCCTAGAGGAACCTCCCCTTAAAGAACACCTTCGGTGTAATTAACAGGTATCATTTATTTTCAAAATCATTCAAAAATTATATTTAATATTTTAAGGAAAAATTAAAATAATGTTTTTGATATATTAGAAAATAAGGTTTTTTCTTTTCTTTAAAAAATTGTCATGTTTATACATATATCCAAAGGAAACACAGTAGCAATATATCAAAAAATACGATAACAATAGCCTTGAAGCTATTCAACTAAGAACTTGAAAACACTATTTTCTAAACAATAACAAAACTCCCCTACTCTACAAGCATACACATATGTAGCATGTAAAATATCTAAGGCGGATCTCCAAGGTGCATATAAAGACAAATCTTTGAGGTGGATCTAGGGCATATATATTATCATGGCATACGTAGATGCATGACAAGGTTTGATCTAATCCAAACAAATCTAGATCAAATCTGTTATTGAACTATCCAATATTAAACTATTAGTTATTTAGCAGAGTTGTTATTGATCTAGCTCATTTTTGTTATTGAGTAGATCCATTCTTGAACTATCTCTCTAAGGACAAATTTGGACAAGTCCATCATAGAACGATTCTTTGGTGAAATTCATTAAGCATGCACATACACAGACATATCCATCAATGGTAGATCCACAGTTCTCCAAGGCAGATCTAGGGCATATACATTATCAAGGCATGGGTGGAGACATCATTGGTACGAACCTGACCTGATCAGGTGCACAAGTTCCTTCTCCCAATTTTGGTTGTAATTTATTTTCCTCTTTATTTATTTATTCCAATATGAACAATTCACCTTATTTACCAAAAACTCTCAAGGGGAGGCCTAACAAAGTAACCCTAAAAAGTCTTCGTGAATATATAATCATTAGATAAACATGGAGAAGAAAGAGAATACAAACTTCAAATAGAGTTAGAGGTAATGCTTGATAATAAGTTTGCATCCTTTGAAGACAAGATCCATAAACAAATAGACAACAAAACAATAGGGTTTGAGATAAAATGTAGAAAATGGAGATTAAATTATAAGTAATGGAAAAGAAAAATTAAGAAAAGAAACAACTAACCCAAGAAGGAGAGATCCTTAATCTAGAAAATCTTAAAATGAAGAACAAGATTAAAGAGCTAGAAGGAAAGTTATATAACTATTTTTCCCAGTTGAAACCATTTTGTGCTTCCATGCTTTCCTTCCACAGTCTATTTTCCCCACTTCTTTACTCCGTTTCTTTTCCCTCTTCTACACCTCCCCTTATCCCCCATTTCTTTTATCCCTTCCTTTCTCCCTTTCTGGTTATTGTACTTAGTCATATTTTCAGTTTTGTGGGTTCGCGGGTTCATGGGTTCGCGGGTCTTCATTTCCACCCACTTGCTTATTTCATAAGTCCGTTTTAACACTTAGCCATTTTTCAGTTTTGCGGGTTCGCAGGTTTGAGCCTTCACTCTCCATTTTCCATGACCTTCACTTTGCACCCCAAGTTTTGTGATTTACATCTCGACCATCAACCTTGTCGCGGGTGCGGGGCTCCAAAGTATTTCATTCTTCTTTCATGTGAGTCCGACCAACTGTTCCTCTACACTTACTATTTTTTTTATCATCTCTACACCCACGGGTTCATGGGTTCCCGGGTTGGCGGGTTCATGAAAATCTTATATTTGAATTCTCTCTTTCCCGTCCTCACCCTTTTGTTTCTTTTCCCGATACACATTAAGTATTGTTTAATGCTAACAACTGTTGTGGAGGCCTCAAAAATATCGTCATTAATGGTGAAAGGCTCAAGGAATTATTTATTAAATATGATTAAATCTTCATTTTCCAAGGGATTAAAATATCATTATCTTTCCAAAAAGATTTATTTGAGATTATTGTCCAGCTGAAGAAATAGTTCCGTCAACCTATGGAAGCATCAACTAGACAACATTTTTGTGGTGATACTCTAAATATCTTTGGCCTTGAAGACCATAACGAGAGCATATTGGTATTATTCCTTTCATTCTGCATAGAAATATGTAATTTGGAGATCTGAAATCGCTCGTGTTGGGTTTGTTCCTGAAGTTTTTGACAGTAAGGAAATCATCGCTTGGTGTGTGGACAAGTACGTACCAAATCAAAGGATCATACAACTCCAAGATCATTCTCCTATTTCTCTTTCACCTCAAGCTTTTCACAATATGTTAAAGTTTCCATGGCCGACTCTTACTTTGAAAGGTGAGGATTGCAGAGAATTCTTGAAGAAATATAAAAATGGGTTTGACCTCCTGCCATAATATTTGGAGAATCTTGCATCTGTCCCAACAGACATAACCAAAATCTAGTTCGAGTCTTTAAAAAATCCCTATCGAGAAATTGCATGGCTATTTACCAAGGTGATAGGTCAAGAAAACATTGCTTCCATCTCTCGCATGATTTTATATATCCTATATTTTACAGTTCAAGAACATGCTATTTTTTTATTGGGGAAAACTCATTTCTATCGAAATCTCATCCTAGTTATCACACTATAAAAAGGACATAAATTCTTTATGGCCTCTTATTTGATATTTTCTATTGTGCATTGTTACCAATTCCCAAACTTAACCATCAGTGAAAGGGCGAATTGCAAAACAAATCCAATTACCTTTTGGTATCAGGAATTGTGGAGGCATAAGACCTTTGTTTTTCTATGAAGTTCATAATAATTTTGTTTCAGTCTTCAAAAGGATTTTGCTGGGCGAAAACACTCCAAGAATATATGATCAAGAAACCTGATTTTTAGAGAAAAAGGGGAAAATAGAGAAAATGGAGAATCACGATATCATAAGGATATTTTGCTCAAAAGAGAATCCTTCTTTTCTCTCGTATTACATATCTGATAAACTATTTATTACAAAGGTGGCAAGGCAATATAACTTATGGTTACATTTTTCCATGGAAAAAGGAAAAAGCAGTTCATTCCCCTGCCATGGAATACTGGAGAATTCATGTTCATAAATATAAATAAAATTGACAAATTTGCAAATCATTTTAACAATGTGAGTTTGAAGTATGCTGAAAAGATCAAAGGTTTTGATCTGAACAATTTTTTTTTTGGACATATGCTTTCAGTGGGGTTTAGTAACACCTTCATTCAAACTATATTGAACAAATAAAAAGAGGGTAACAACCAAAGCACTCATGTACATAATGTTGGCAGTTTAGAAAAATTACTTAGCAATAATGATCTTTACAAGCAAAGGGGAAAAGGTCCCAGTGAAAGAAGTGCTCAATCTCAGGTTGTTACTCCCAAGAATACTACATCCAGGAGTAGTGCTCCAGTGGCCCACCCAATTAAAAATATTGTCAACAATAGTTCCAGTGGAGGGGGAGAGAAGAATCCTCCCCCTGGAAAAATTGAGAGTTCACACAAGTTGCCCGTGAGAAAGAAAATAAAAAACTTAGTGCAAGAGGAAGAAGATAATCTTATAGAAAATGACATCCAAAGCTTTTCTTTGGAGGATATGGAATTAGAAGTATATATTGAAAAAATATTTCCTGCAATAGAACAACCAGAAGATACGACTCAACAAGATTCTTTATTGGAATTCATTGGAAATGAGACCTTTAGTGAAGAAGAATCCTTTACTTTTCAAAGTGTTGTTTTTGACAAAGAATCTAAAAAGTTGTTTGTAGAAAGAAGTGACCAAAAGAATAAAAAGGGGAAGGCTCGCTCAGAGCTCGACCTAAAGTATATGCGACCATCCCAGATTCCAAAAATCCATAGGGCAACTGGGGATGCACTCAACAATTCTATTGATGGTTTGGAGGCTGAGAATGCCAAATTAAAGAGAAGATCAAGGAATTAGAGACTGCCTTGACGCCTCTTCCAATCCTGGCCAGTCCTTTGACAATGGTCAAACCAACTACACCCGATATTAAGTTAAATGGATCTTCAAGTTTGCTCGCAGCGGTCCGAAGTTATGTTGAGAAAAATATTAAAAAGAGAATGTCATTGATAATAGAAGCATGGGAGGTATAAAAAATATTGCTTCTTTTGGTTCAAGGGAACATGCGTTTCATTAATATCTCCAAGCTGATTTAAAGAATGAAGAAGTATTCTACATAGATGTTGTTTTACCATTTGGGATAAAAGTCTCAAACATGACAAAATTGAAAAGGAGAGAAGAAGATTTGCCTTCTCCAAGTCGAATTAAATAGTTGAATGCTTGTTGGAAAGAAACGATCAATAATTTAAGTAACATTGTCTAAGCATGCAATGGAGCCATAATGAAAAGAGAAGAATTATTTAGAAGGCTCACAGAGATAGATTTGACAGGAAGCATTGATGAGGTGCAAGATCCTAAGTTAATTCTCAATTCAATGTTTATGACAAGGCAACAATTCGATGAATAAGTGGAGATATTAAAAAGATTATCCGCTGAGAAATTGAATGGAATAATTTAATATGGTGAAGAAGCGATAGATAATTGGCTGGTTGATTATTCTATGAAAAATCAAGATATTGAGGAGGCAATCCACAACATTTCTCATGACCTAAGAGATTTAGAAGGTGAATTGTTTAATATCAAAATTAGGCATGAAATAAATGTTGCACCAATGAAAAGTTACATTGAAAATTGGTTTAAGAAGGCAATTGAAAAATTAACTAAAGAAGGCCAAGAAACAACAGTTGAGATGGTTCCTATAACCATCAACGAGGAGAATAAAAGGACAACAACAAGCAAGTAAAGACGAAAGATACCATCATAGTAAGTTTATGTTGATCACATCTTGCTTTCTTTATCAATTTTTCATACAGTTACTCCGCTTCTTTGACTATAAAGGTTTAACCAATATCTAATAACTTCTTCCTGTATTCTTTCCAGGTCTTTCTACGTTGGCTTCGCCCATCATCTTCGCTCCACACCTCATTTCTTTTTTATATTTACTTTTATGTTTTGCGGGAGCCCCAATCCCAGTCCTCTGGACAAATGCATTTTAATTTCAAAACTTTGTAACAGACTTTAATATTTTTTCAGAAATCCCAAGAGAACTAATTCGGGATCAATTTTGAGGGTGTTTTATAACTCCGAGTTTTGAGTATAAAATATTTGAAATAGATCTATCATTTTCTCCATTTGAGCTTCACATGTGTCCACTCTATTAAAGTTCTCTTATGCATACAAACCAATTTATTTTATTTTTATGTGTGATCGAAAATCTTTTGTTTAACTATGATGAATGCGAGAAAAAATTGCTTATATTTTTTCAAATGTGCGATGTATGAGGTTCCTGGTCATCTCTCAGGAATTCTCTTTAAAAGAAAACATTTTATTTTCTGCAACTTTTATATTTCTTTGAATACCACGATGGACTTTCTCAAAGTCCTATATCATTTTGGAAATCTAGAATTCAAAGATTATCATAAAACAGAGAGGAGTACCACCTCTATAAAAACACAGGAGGATTTGTATCCACGTGAGGTTTCTGTTTCGGTCCTAACAGATTCAAGCATCAAAAGGCCCTAAGTAGTATAGAAGGTGAATTGGATATCAAACCCATCAAAGAGGAAATGAATAAGTTTATAGAGTTAGACCATGAGTGTAACAAAAGATCCTTGAACCTCATAATTTTTTGTTTCAAAGAAGAGAAAGAAGAAGACACACTAGCTCTAGTCAAGGAGGAATGACAAAATAAATTACAAATTGAAACAACTTGTCTCACAAAAGCAAACGGGTTGGGAAAAACAATTGAGCATAAAAATAGCCTAATTCAAGTTAAGGAAAGATCTAATAACCAGAAATATGGCATAGTCAATAATCATCAAGCCAAAAAGGGTCATGATTATTTATCAATGAAGACCTAATTCCTGAAGATCAAGTTGAATTAAGGAAGGAATTTCAAAAGGTAAAAGAAATTAGAAATAAAAAAATCTATTATTAGGGATAGAGTTCAAACAGATAATAATAAATAGGAATTTAGTACACCCTTGATCCTCTCTTGGAACTATCATGGATTTGAACCATGGAGCAAAGATCCCATGTTAAGTTGGATCCCTTGTAAAATTGATATTATACTGCTTGTTGAAACTTGGGAGTATGAAGAATCTAAGGTCCCAATAATAGAAGGATTTGTGTTGTGGTTAGTATATAACAAGAGATCCTATCGTAGAGGAATTGGTGGCACAACTTGTTAAATAAAGATGATCATTTTTCCTCATATCATGCTTCACAAGAAAAACCCTTTCAATCAATACATGTGGTTAGAGATACCAGATACAAATGTCAAGAAGATTTATATAGCAACATGTTACTTTTCTCTTATTAATCCCACCTTTTATAAGAAAAAAAATATAGATAAAAATTGTCCTTACAATTTCTTAGAACAAGATATCCACAAACTAAGAAACATAGGCAATATCCTTTTGCTAGGAGACTTTAATGCTATAAAAGGAACTAACCAAGCTATTATCTTAAGCAATGATTCCAACCCTAATCCTCCATGGCTAGATGCAGACCTTGTTTTAGCTAGCAAATACAAAAGAAACTTCAAAGATTTGTTCGGATTCGAGCTAATCAAGCTATGCATTTCCCAGGATCTAATCATTTGCAATGGTATAATGAAGTGGCTGAAATCCAACAAGATAACTTGTATTCATGGG
This sequence comes from Picea engelmannii, assembly GCA_009831015.1. Classification (NCBI taxonomy): domain Eukaryota; kingdom Viridiplantae; phylum Streptophyta; class Pinopsida; order Pinales; family Pinaceae; genus Picea; species Picea engelmannii. The sequence goes on from ML832812.1 coordinate 86,981, forward strand.
ATTTGTAGTAGTGTCGTAGATAATTTCATATATGATATCCCCATTTGCAACCAAATAGTAAATCTTTCCTTCTTAAACAACTGTGATCCTAACTCAAATCATAGACCTTTAACCCTAACCGTAAACTTTGTCATTCACAAAAGCCCCATAGAAGAGAATTATGATAACCAAAAGCACTTGATCTTTGAAAAAAATAAAGTTGATCTTTTTCTAAAGGATTTAAATAATGAATTAATTCTCCTACCAATTAAGGACAATATTGAAGACCTCTATCATAATTTTACGATAACCCTCTCTATTTCCACTAACAATTTCTCTATTGAGGTGTCGGGTAAAAAGGAAAATAGAACAACCAACCCTTGGTATGATAAAGAGTGTAATATTGCTAGAAAATCCATTAAGGGTTCTTCTAATGAGTCCCTAAATCTAACAAGATAAATAGGTACAAAGCGCTCATTAAAAGAAAAAAAGGTACTATATAAATAGAAAACAAGAGAAGCTTTTACACCTCTCTAAGCTAGATCATGAGAAATGTTGGAGGCAAATTCTAACTCGTAAAACTAAACAAAATTATATGATTCTTTTGATAGACTAGAATTCCTACCTTAAAAAGCTTTACGAATCCCCTAATGACATGAACAACATTCAAACCCTTTCTATAAAGGACGACTTTTTTTCTTTAGAAGACACTAAATTTGGGGTTAAGTGACTCGCAAAAGGGAACATTAAGGACATCGAAGGCTACCAACCAAAAATCCTAAAAATTGTAGGTCCTATCCTCATCCCTTATATTCACAAGCTCTTCAATTTATTAGTCAAGAAGGATTTCCCCAAACCCTGGACTCAAAGCCTCATTGTTCATATTTTTAAAAGTGAGGATAAAAACAATCCCTATAATTATAGAACCATTATGATTAGCCCTCTTTCAACAAAGTTATACATAATTATTTTGGAAAACAAGATCAATGTATGGCTTGAAAGCCATGAAAAAAGAGCTAAAGGTCAAGATAGATTTAGGAGTTATCTCTCAACTATGGACCACCTTGTTATGCTTAGGATCATTGCGAAGGAGTGTCATAATAATAAAACTAATCTCATGTGTTTCTTTGTTGACTTTAGAAAAACGTTTCACACAGTACCCATAACTAAACTCTAGAATAGATTAGAAGAGCTAAATGTTCCTTTTGAGTTGAGGGATGCTATGATAAAGTTATACGAGAAAATTATTTCCAAGTTTAGGAACAATGAGGGCTAGTCGAAAGAAATTAATTGTAATATAGGAGTTAAGAAAGGGTGTCCCTTGTCCCCTACCATTTTCTGCATATACATTGATACGTTAAAGGGTTGCTTGGAAGAAGCATGATGTATCATCATGTTTCTAGATGGAATAATCATCATCCTTCTTATTTACATTGCAAATATTGTTCTTATGGCGAGGAGTCCCTATGATCTTGACGATAAACTAAATACTCTCAAGGATATTTTCTCTATTACAAATAGGCTATTAACACTAACAAAAAAAAGGTTATGATAATCAAATCCAAAAATATCTCGTACATTAATTTCATATATGGGAATAACAAGTTGGAGGAAGTGAATTCAATCAAATATCTCAAAGTTAATCTTCATCACAAGCTCAATTGGAACTATAGAATTGAGAAAAGGATAAAATGAGGGTGGAAACATTATTATGGACTTGAAAATAGTTGTAAATTAGTGGACCTTTGGCTTTGGGATATGAAGAAACTCCTCTTTGAGACTCTTGTCACTCCTGTTATTTTATACGGTTGTGAAATATGGGGCTACAACATCTCTAGAGAATCATGGAGAAAGATAGAGCAAATCCAAAAGCATTTTATAACTTATAATATTAACATTAAAGGAAATACACCCTATCTTATCCTCCTAATAAAAATAGTCTTTCCCTCACTGAGAGAATGGATATGACTAGGTAGTTAATGTACAAGAACAAGATAAACAACACGGAAGACAAGAGGCTCCCTAAGGTTCAAAATCTAGTCAAAACCACTTGCCGCTCAAGCAAGGTCAACGTAAATATGTCAAGTCTTGGCTAAATCATTGGGGTATAGAGGAAGAGGTCACCTTGCAAAATAACGTTAATATTAAAACCATTATTACATATAAATTTAAGGATAATTGTGGTGTGATAAATCATTAGAGGATAAGAAGAAATCAAGATACCATAAGGAGGTGATCAACCCTAATCTAGAAGATCAAAGTGTCTCTTCGGTTTAACTAATGTAAAGAAGGAAATCAATGTTTCTCAAATAAGAACAAACTCTCACGATCTCCATAGTGAAATAGGTGATCCAGGTGGATATTGGTGGCCACCCACCTCTTCCATTAACTCATCATGGTTCTCCATCTTGTTCATTTTTGTTATGATTTCCTGGTCCTAAACTTCCGAGGTTGTTTTGAGGATCTAAATGATGGTTTTTGGCCATTCAAGGCCCAAACAGAGGTTGCATGTAAAATTTTCACCCCTAGGAAGTTTCATCAACTAACCTCCTCAAGGACCACAAACCTTTTGGTTCTTCACCTCCCAGGGTTAGGTTTTTGGACCTTTAGGGTTCTTTCTTTATGTTAAAAGGACATTCTTGCAACCCATAGTATTATGTTTTTGTGAATGAGTGTAGCCAACATCTCTTTCTCTTAATATATAAGCTTCCACCATTCTAACCAGTTTGTGTTCTACAATATTTTGTCATTTTATTCATTAATAGAAGTTGGGTTTCACTGTATTTATGTGTTCTCTGCTATAGTTTTGTTTGTATCTCATTTCAATGTCAATATAATTTGGATCAGTGGTATTAGACCAATATGCTCCTTTTTTATTTCTCAGTGCATGTGCCCAACGAGGTCAAGGTATAGAGAGTTGGGTCTCGAGCTAGTTTCACTTGGGGACGATTGCTTTCACCAACCCAAGCAACCTTTCATGGTGGAATAAAAGAGAGATGATGGAGTAAGAGATCCTTTCAAAAATTTTCTCAAGGAATCCCTCACGTGACAACATAACAAGATGATGGAAAACTTCTCCCAGATCCTTCGACAATTGCTGACAGTAGACAAGTCACCTTCAACAAGCAACCATTTCGGAGGTGTGACAACCTTCAAGGTACAAATTAATTTCGATATCCAATTACTTGAAGGATAGATAGATGTAGATTCTTTGCATAAATGGATGAATCTTTTAGAAGGGTATTACTCAGTTCAAAAATTTTCCGACACTAAAATGATCACCATCGCTCTCTTTAAATCCCTCCTCCATGTCAAACATTGGTGGAAATGTTATTGGGAGAGACATAATGAAGGTGATTCTATGGAATTCAGGAAGGACCCACTTGGGCGACCTTTGTTGATTCCCTCAAGGAGGATTTATACCCTATTTGAAACTATGATGACCGGTACAAAAGATGGACAAATTTGCATTGGAATAGAGATTAGATGATGCCATAGTACACTAACATCTTCCATACCTTACATTCAAAGTTGGGTATCAGAGACTCCAAGCGACACCTGGTTCTGAAGTATCGCAGTGACCTACATAGGTACATCCAAATAGAGATGGGTTTCTTGGACATATCCTCATTGGGAGATGCTTATTGATATGATATCAAAATCAAGCAGAAATTTAAGCAATGGAATAAGCATGAGGTCATGTATGCAAATCCAAAAAAATAGAAGCTTGGAAAAGGTGGCCCTAACTCATAGAACAAGGGACAAATCGAGGAATGGAAACCTCAAGATATCCAATCTAAGCTGCAAGAAAATAAGGGTAATGGGAAGATGAAGAAGGATACTAGAAAATGGTGTGAATTCCACAAAATCCCCTGGCACAACATTGATGAATGCTTCTCAAAACAATCATTATTGGTCGAGCTTAAAGAAAAAGATTCATACCTCGACTTATAACCTAATTCAGAGTAGGATAAGGGAAAGTGAATCATTGATGTGGAACCTAGTGCTACCATCGTAATCACAAATATCCAACTAGATAAGTCATAGGATATTGAGGAATTGGAGTGCCTCTTCCATTCAAAGATGTGAGTGAAGGGAACCCCACTTCTTTTCGCTGTTGACAGTGGGGATAGAAGAACTTGATATCGGTCGAGGTCATCAAGAGATTGAAGCTGCCAAGGATGCCACACCCCCAACCATACACCGTCAGTTGGTTCAGCTAGGGACAAAACTTTCACATTAGCCAGTAGTGTCGCCTATCCTACGACATCAAACCCTTCAAAGATGCAATACCGTGTGATGTTTCCCCACTCAAAGTTTGTGATGTTATTTTAGGACAACCTTATATATGGAAATGTCATGCTGTTTATGAGTCTCGACCCTGTAGTGTCACTATCACTTTGGGGGGTCATCCCCACAGGGTACTCAAGTTAGTTCCAACTATAATAATTTCATTGATATTGGTAAAACAATGCCAAAAAGAAATCTCACAGACTATGATTTTTTTCCTCTTCATGGTTCGATCAGAAGGGGAATGAAAGGTCACTATGACCACCATAGATTCAACACATGGTATCTCTACAAAGCATAAATAGATGGAAAATATTGTAGAGGAATACAAATACCTCTTCGCTTCACCTGTAGGGGTGCCTCTACATTGTCAGGTCAAACATCCCATTGATTTGATACTTGGTGCTCCCTTGCACAGTGGTACAATATACAAATGCTCCCTTTTGGAGAATGAGGAAATAAAGCGTCGAATTTATGAGTTCATCTACAAGGGCCACATTTGACCAAGCTCCTCATTGTGTGGGAGCTCAATTGTGTTGGTGCAAAAGAAGGATGGAACGTGGCGACTTTATTTTTATTATAGATCCCTAAATACAATCACTATCAAGAACCGATAATCGATCCCATGGATTGACGATATTCTTGATTATCTCAAGGGTGCCAAGTTCTTTAACAAGATCGACCTGAAGTTGGGCTATCACTAGGTTATGATAAAATCAATCGATGTATGGAAGACAACCTTCAAATCTAAAGAAATCCTCTTTGAGTGGTTGGTCATGCCTTTTGGCTTGACTAATTCTCCAAGGACATTCATGAGGATGATGGATGATATCTTGTGGCCATTCACAAACTCTTTTGTGGTGGTCTATTTGGATGACATCCTCATCTTCAACCGAACATGGGTAGAGCACTTACATCACATTCAACAGGTCTTGAGCATCCTGCAACAACACAAGTTATACACAAACTTAGAGAAATTCTCATTCAGAATGTAGAGAATCCAATACTTAGGATAATTCTTGGATGAACATTGGGTATGTGAGGACCCAACCAAGATCCAAGTCGTTCACAATTGGCCAGCCCTGATGAATCCAATAGAGCTTCACAGCTTCTTGGGCCTCACTAACTTCTACTGCAAGTTCATGTTGGGTTTCTCTCATATAGATTGGCCCTTAAGTCAAGTGAACAAGGGGGGAGCTAAAGCCAAGTTTTCATGTTCTGAATCACAACATAAATCATTCTAGGATATGAAGCACCACCTTTGTTCCACACCATTCCTCACATTTATAGATATACAACAACCATTTGAGATTGAGACAGATGCCTCTAACTATTTTATCTGTGTCGTCCTCACTTAGTAGGGACATCTGGTTTCCTATCATAGTGAAACATTGTCCGATGTTGTTTGTAGGCATCCCACCTATGATAAAGAGTTGTACTCCATTGTACATGCATGTTGACAGTGGAAGTATTACATTTTGGTCAAGGAAATGATCATCCACACTAATCACAATCCTCTACAATTCATGCAAACACAAGGAAATCTATAGAATGATTTCCATTAGAAATGGTCCATATACCTGCAACAATTCCACCTAAATATTAAGTACAAGAAGGGTAGCACCAACCATGTTGTTGATTGCCTCATTTGGCCCCCAATTGTGGCCCTCACCACATTTATTAACTCCTGTAGTCACGAGACCACCGGGTGGTGAAAATTATACAACAATGACTCTAACTTCGCTACTACTTATTAGAACCTAAGTGTTGGGAAACAAGTTCCCAAATTCCACCTCCAATATGCACTCTTGTGCTCTCTCGGGCATCTTTTTGTTCCTTCAATCGAGAGTGCAAAGATAATTTGGGAGGCACATTATAGTTTGGTTCCAAGGCACTTCATGGTGGAGAAGACAATAACAATACTTCATAAGCATTTCTACTGGCCCAAGGTTCAACATGACGTCGACCAATACATCAGGTCGTGCACTACCTATTCCATCACTAAGCCATCCATCAAGAAGCATGGGTTGTATACTCCTCTCCTTGCACTAGACAAGCCATGGAAGTCTGTCTCCATGGATTACATGTCAGGGTTTCCCTCCACCAAACATAGTCATGATTGCGTTTTTGTGGTCGTCGATCAGTTCTCTAAGATGGCCATTTTGACACCCTGTAAAAAGAGTATCATAGCTAAGGCATCTACTAAAATCTTCTTTGGACATGTTTGAGTTCATTTTGGGCTACCACAAAGCATCATTTTAGATAGGGACAACAGGTTCCTCAACACCTTTTGGTCCAACCTATGGTCTCTTATGGACACCAAATTGACCAAATCGACTGCCTTTCATCCCCAAACAGATGGATAAATAGAGGTGGTCAACATGATGATCATGCATATATTTTTCATGTACAACTCCAAACATCCATGCACATGGGATGAAAGCCTACCATATGTTTAACATAGCTATAATAGATCCCTCCATAACTCTACTGGACACAACCCTTTTCAAGTGTGCTTGGGGTTCCAACCATTGGCCCCCATTGATGTATCTTTGCTCGTTCTAGCTTCCTTGATAGAGTCCTCCCACACTCAGACCGAGGTGGAAAAAGTGCCCAAATTCATTGAACAAGTCCAACACCTCCAACAATACGTTCATGATATCTTGGAGAAGGCCAATGCCAAGTATAAGCAACGACATGACTGACATTAGGTTGCTCTCAAGTTTTAGGTTGGTGACAAGGTGTGGTTTCATTTGCAGAAAGAGCACCTCATAGGTCCCCACAAGAAGCTTAGAACAATATGATATGGGCCTTACACAATCACCAAGATTGTGGGTGATAATGCTTTCAAATTGAGTATTCCTCATTTCCTTGGCTTGCACCTAGTATTTAATGTGGAGTTTCTTCGACCATATTTCCCACCTCTATTGGACACCTTAGTTTTGGCTAAGCAATTAGCCCCTACATAACTCAATCTCAAATGCATTGCACACTGGGCTCTAGTGGATTGGATCATGGACACCAAGATGAAGGGCACTTTCCAACAGAACATACAACTCTATTAGGTTTTCAAAGTAAGACAACTACTTCAACAAGGCAAGTGGTTCACCAAGGTTCATATTCAACAAAAGTTTCCTCATGTCCTGAGGAAAATTGATGCAATGGGGACCATTAATTCCTAAATGGGAAGGAATAATCTAATTAGATATTGGTGGTCACCCACCTCTTCCACTGACTCATCACAGTTCTCCATCTTAGCCATTTTTTTTTATTTTTTTTTATGATTTTTGGGTCCTAAATTTCTGGGGATGTTTTGAGTCCCTAAATGTTGTTTTTTGGTCATTCAAGGGTTGGGGTTGCCTTGGAATGCCCAATCCCTGCCAATAATTGTACTTCTCGATTAGATATTTCCAACAAGCTACTAAATTCTCCAAACAGAGATTGTATGCAAAAGTTGCGCCCCCCAGAAGTTGATGCATCAACTAACCACCTCAAGGCTCGCTAACCTTTTGGAACTTCACCTCCTAGGGTTATGGTTTTGGACCTTTATGGTTCTATATTTATGTTAAAAGGCCATTATTGTGGCCCATTGTATTATGTTTCTACGAATGAGCATATCTAACATCTCTTTCTCTTCACAGATAAGCTACCACCATTCTAACCAATTTGCATTCTACAATATGCTATTATTTTATTCATTAGTAGGAGTTGGGTTTCAATGTATTTTTATGTTCTCTGTTATAATTTTGTTTGTATCTCATTTTTTTCTCAATATAATCCATATCAACAAGGCATTGATTAATTATTAAAACACTATGTGCCGAAAGAATTTGTCATATTTGTGACACTAAGAGGGTTGAAGATGAAAATCACTTTCTCTTATAATGTCCTATGTACAACCACATTATATCTCAATTTCAAAATATTTGTTACAATACTAACCTTCCTAACCTTTTAACTCATCAACAATACATGGATTTAGGAATGCTTCTCTTAAAGTGTTTCTAGCACATAAATAAAATTATAAAGAAAACAAAGTAATTCCTTTCAATTTTTTTTAAGGTCCAATAGACCAATGTTGGTCTCAGTGGATGTTAATAACCACCAACATCATCAATAAAGGTGAATAACTTCTTTAGGACAAGTCCTTCAATTCACTAATTCTGTAGTGATCAACAAGCCTTCTTAAGAGGGAGAGCTTCCTCAAAAAGCTTATATGTAATCTTATTCAATTCTCTAAACACATGTTGAGAGGAAACCATCTCAAATTGATCTTTTACCTCCCTAAACTTTTCCGTAAGAGGAAGTAGAATTAAATTTTCTAAACCATTCTTTCCTTTTTCCCAATCAATTATGATCTTAGAATCTCCCAACAACTGTAAATAATTAATACATTTTTTCTGAAGCAAGTTTGAGAAACACCAATACTACATACAATTTCGCTCTATTATTAGTTTTAGGCCCACATGCTAATTTAAATGTTATATAAAATGGTTTCTTGAAAAATAAAGAATACCTCCGGCTCCACATATTCTTGTATAACCTTATCTTGCTCCATCAAAGTAACCCCATCACTTATAATGTTCTATTTCCAAAGCTTTAAGTAATCTAGGATTATTTTGAGCCTTAGGCTTCCAAAATCCCCCATAAGCATCATTGATCATATGCCATACTTGAATTGGAAAGAGCTCTTTGCCTTGAAGTAACATTTCAGTTATATTGAGCCATAAGGCCCACACTATTGTGAAAGGTAATGTTTTATGCTCCTTGACATATTTGTCTTCATACCAACCTTTAAGCTATCTAAAACATTGTCTCCTTCCTATTTCCCATTTACCTTTGTCATTTTTATTGCTTTTGATCATTCTTCTTTTGAAATTGGATAGTGTACAAACAAATGGTCAATTGTTTCATCATTAATATTGCATAGTATACACCTAAATAGACCATGCCATGAACTCTTTTTGTAGTTATCCCATGTAAGTACTTTATTTGATAATGCCAACCATACAAAAAAAAAAAAAAAAAAACTA
>ML832813.1:16986-28750 GCA_009831015.1 Picea engelmannii
AGGACAATTGCTGAAGAAGTAGAAGCCAGGCAACCATTATCCTCATTTAAGGGTGTGATATTATCATTCATACATAGCTTGGAGGGGGAAAGAAGTACACTATCTTGATCTCCATCATTGTCGAGCAAGGGAAAGGGTTTTGTTTCATTAAGCCCAAAATCAAACATGTCTACATTGAACATGTCATCCACATTGCCATTGTTGGCCTCAAAGAATTCATTGCTGTTATTGTCAATTTCGAGCCTAACATGAGCCTCCAGTGGTGGCAATTGCAATGGCACTTGTTCTCGTTTTTCACCTAACATGGAAGAGAAATCAATGTTATGGGAATCAATGTTGTTTTGGTCGAGAGAACCTTCAAACATTGGACTGCTGAAATTGTTTTGAAATTGCATGTCTTCATTTGAGAGTACTTCTGCAGCCATCATTGACTGGGGTTGGACGTCTGTAATTTGATACAAATTTGCATCTATGTAAGGAGAGACGCTAGGAGAGAGCCTCCCAGCCTACGTAGACCTTCGCGAAGGAAAATCACAGAGTGGGAAGCTGCTGTCTACGTCTTCGCTTTCTTCTCTTGTGTTCGATCCATCAAATTCTGGCACAATAATTTTCTCCTTGGCCATGCCTTTATTATATGTCCCCATGTTGGATGAGTAGTGTGGTTAGGAAGGGCATCCAGTGTGGATTTGAATTACCGAGGCTTCTATTCCCATTTGCTGTTGCTTCGAGTTTGATTCTCATGTCATTGTAATTTCTATTGCACTCTACTAATCCTTTGTTCAATTTGTCAATTTTGGCATCCAACGAAGCATTCATTGCAGCAGTTACTTGACTTACAAGGCCCACACAATTTTTTTTAAGACCTTCGCTCAATTCCAGCGTGGAGGGAGCGTTGGCAACAATGGTAAGTGTGGAAGACATGGTGTCCAAGCCCATCCTAGCTCTGATACCAATTGCAAGAGAATGCGAGAGAGATATAAGAATTTATATATTCAATATTCATTTATTTATTATTTGATATCCCAATAGGTTTACAATAGTGTGCATAAATACACAAGAATGAATATAGTCACGTCTTTAGACAATGGACGTGACTTAACATTGATGGTATAATTAATACAAACAACATTAAACGTATTATACAATAAGGTATATTACAACATCCCAATACCCCCCTTAATATTTTCTTGGGAGATGTGGCATCAAATATTTTGACGAAATAAACAATACAATAACCCCCCATAATGTTTAATTGGGTAGGGAATGAAAGTAATGAGCAATAATAACAACATCCCTGACCAAGAGAAGGTGCAAAAAAGACAACTTTGGAGAGTCAATTTGTAGAACTACAGTCTCCCTAAAAACTTTCACAAAAAGTTCTTTTGCACTAGAGAAGTAAACAAAAAGTCTTACTTCAAAACTATAATCTCCAGAAAACACCTTCACACGAACCTCTTTGGAAGCAACAAAACAAACATAAGCAACACAAATCTAGGTGTGAGAGAGCATATGCATGAGTGGTTAGAGTGGGAACTCAACTTCTACAATGCTATCAAAGTGTTACCTCCCAAACTTGCACTTCAAATGTTACAAAGTCCTTTAACAAAGCGAAACCCTAGGGGCATTTAGGAAGATTGCACAATGTCACCACATTGATGCTTCCTCTTGCTTTAGGTTGGTTCTTTTTTGGCGCAAGGGGGGAACCCTAGAAAATATTGTTTAATTGTTTTATTTTGGAATAAAATGGATGGTGGATTTTACCAAGACTAGTGCCTATCCATTTGGGTTATGGAATCAAGACTTAGGAACAAGAGTGTTTGAATGCGATGAAGAGGCATAGTTAGGCTATTAAAAATATGCTTTAACCAAACATATAGGTCTATTCAATATGCAAAAATGAAAGGAGGAGCCTTCCAAAGATGCACCTCACAACACTTACAAAACATGCAAGTATAGCATGCAAACATGAACAAGAAAAGGGACTGCAACAACTTCTCAATATGCATAAATGACAACAACAATATTCGTTAAATGAACAATGAGGACGTCAAGAGATAGGGTGGGTTAAACCTCAACCCTAATGTATTGGAGAAAAATTGCCTTTCTTCAAAGATTACACCAGTAGTTTGTAAGAGCAATATTCAACATTCAAATTAAACCATGAAAAGTACAAAAAATATGAAAATCCTCAACAGGAACTCGTCATTCCTCCTATCCTCCCAAAAATATTCGACTAAGTGCTTGGAGGGGAATTCCGTCTCTTCCAACCATGCCTTACAAATGAATTCCTCTTCTCTATTTATACCTTTCAAATCAAACCGTAATCAATAAAATAATATTAAAAAAGGTCTAGAAACCCTTGAGTTAAGGTGCTCCTCTTAGAGTAGCTTTTAGGGTTTGATTTAATCAGAAATTAACATGTGTCAACTTCTCCTTGAGTTCGCTCCTCTAAATATGTGAACAACGTGCCTTGAATAATGTGTAACGCCTAGTGTTTTAACACTCGGTCCATGTTGATTTGGACTTGGTCAACTTGGTCGAGTTGATAGGTCATTGGGTCGACTCGACTAATGACTCGGCTCGGTGGGCCGGTTTGGTATTGAACTGGTCGAGTCAGAGCATGACTCAGTCGGTTCGGTACCAAATTGGCCCTACTCGGTTGAGTCCATACCTACTCGGCTGAGTAGATGCAGGAGTTGCATGACCAATTCAAATTGGTTAATCTGTCAAGACTTCATTATTAACATTTATGTCTCTGTCATATTTCAACAGATATTTACTTGTTTGTTTGACATAAATATCAGCACAAGAAATGCATGTACCATAAACTGGTTATGGTGTTATTATAGATCATTAATGTATCTTAGATCAGAGTGGTATCCTATAAAGCTCCATTTTAATTTGTACATTTGAAATAGTTGAAATAAATTGTTCTTGAGTATGCCTTTTAAAAAATAGAAGACATAGTAAATATTGAAAGTATCGTGACAAGTGAAGAGAGGTTGGTGCCAAAGACCTTGCAATTTCAGACTACCATGCCAACTCGTCTAACTGTGTGAAATTAAAGGTTAAAGTTTAAACAAGAGGAAACACAATGTAGAGGAAAAGATTGAAGATTCATGTACCCTTCGCCACAAAATTGGTTAAGAGAACATTAATCGTCATGAAAAATCACTTTTTGTAATTGTCATTCCATGGCCTAGGGTTGTTTTAGAAGAATTTGCATGATATTTTCGGTCAAGTTATTGTTATAACAACTTCTATAATGAAATGTATGTACATTGTAAGCCAATTACAAACAAATTGCAAAAGAAACAAGAGTTACAACGATGCTTATAGATAGCTAGTTAATGTTTACGAATAACATACAAGACCACTAGTAGATTGGAATCTTTAAAATATATTTTTTTCATTAAAATTTAATTATTTAATGTATTTTTTTGTAAACTGAGTCATTGAAATCAGATCGGTCTGAGTTAATCCGAGTCTGAGTTGATAGGTGACCGAGTGGAAGTTCAAGTCCAAGTTTCAAAACATTGGTAACACCCCATAAGGATCATTTAGAATGCTTTAGATGCCTTCTTGAAGAGGGCGTCCCTCATTAAGAGGGTAGATTCATGATCAAGCAATAAAAAGGTCATTCTTTTCACCCTTGGAGTGGAATGTTCCTCATCAAGTGAACCCTTTTTTACCATACAAATGCTTTTAACACCACATGGCACCATTGTAAGTAGGGCGTTACTCCTTTGGCCTCTTTCCCTGCAACATGTAATGCTTTGGGCATCCTACAAGGTAAGGTGTTTTCTCCTTTGGGCTTTGTTTGACCCCTACCTTGCCTTAATTCATGCCTTGGACATGTCCTATGTTAGGGCATTCATCTTCTAACTTCTAAGTCTCCCTTCTAGCCCACATCATCCATCCATGCAATGTTGAGCCCTAGGGTGAAGCTATGAATAGGGCACTCCATCAATGATGCAACAAATGGTAATGTAGGCAATGTAGCCATACCTACAAATACATGTCAAATGTGCCCAAGTGGAACCTGATGGTGAAATATGCCTTCAGAAAAGCCTTAATCAAGCCAACAATACCCCTCTACAACTTTGTTCTTCCCTTGGATGATGAATGGTGCTTGCGCAAGATAGAATAAGGTGCATGATCTCCACGTCTCTCCTTGCAACCTGTAATTGCCACTGAACTACAAAGATCTTCTGCCATGTTTGGCGAAAGAAGAAAACCCATGAAAATGCAAAATAAGACATGCATTTTCAGGCAGTAACACAAAGAACAATCACCAAAAATTACAAATGTCAAAGAGGCTCATGACCACGTGCCTATGATGGTCAATAAGAAAACCAATATGTTCTCATGACAATCAATAGGCTCAACAAATGCTCCAAACACCTCGTCGACAAGATGGGATTTCACCATATAGTGCACATGTACCAAAGAGAAGCAACAAATAATGACGMCCTCAAAGTTGTCAAGCACAGAAACTRTTGCTAGGGTCAATTGATTAAAGAGAGCAATGGAGTCTCTAGGGTTGTATAGTTGACGACACAAGTTGATAGGTGGTCCTCAAAGAAGTGCTCAAATTGTGTCACAACCAATCATCAATCCAACCACAATAGACCATAGTAGTTGATGCYGATCCAAGATTTTTCCTTACAYACCTCATCCCTAAAARTCTGTAAKAACTGCTAGCATACCAATAGGAATTTCGATACTTGGATTGAGAGTGAAAATGCATTYGATCACAATGATTAGGATGCCTATATAACTCATGTATGGATGGTGAAGAATTTGGCATTGGTTGAACAAAAGGTGCAAGATGKGGTTCCCACGACTTAATAGAAGAAGAATCATATGAAGTGACATATTCAAGCTCCGACATTTCTTCACTAGGCGAATTAATAAATGGCATAGGATTTGGTTCTTGTGAAATAATAGTTKTAAAGGTATTAGGGTGACTTGCATTTGGTTGTGAAGTCTCAAATRTCCAAGGCTTGCTCTCACTAGTTTCTTGTCATGCTCAATAGGAATAACAATTTTCTGTTCATGCTTACCAGGCCCACTAGYTGAATCACTCATCTGACAAGGTAGTATGGAACCAATGCCTCTATAGTGTKCTTCTTGAGAACACTGCTCATGAGTAGCCAACAGTGCATGGGGCAAAGCGATATCAAATGTGTTAAGAAATTATCCCTTCTCCCATTTTTAAAACTCAACAGTAGGAGARGATTGCTCATGACTCATGAGTGGTCACAAGTGCAAGARTATATGCAAAAGAAGATGCATTAATTCAACAGAGATTTTTGTTTGAGTAGTGGTGATCATCCTTCTCCAAATAGTCAAGCAATGCTTCTAGCTCCTTTGATTCATCAAGGAACTTTTTTTCAAGCTCATCRAGACCATGCATCCAATATTCAACAATATTATTATATTTCTCAAAAAAGAAAGAGGTGAAATTTTTCAATTTGCCAAGACGATCCTCTAACATACCTTTAGTACTTCTCAGAGCATTTGTTGTACAAGGTCTTGATTAAGGCGGTACAAATCCTGGATGGTACTGTCCTTGCCCTCCAATTGATGAAGGGGAAGATCATACTCATGCTTCAACTCTTGATACTCATCAAAAGAGACAGACATTATCACTTTGAAGTGGACCAGCTTCCTCATGAAGCAGAGTCCTCACATAGCAGAGTCCTGCAAGAAATTGATCTCACTTTGAAGCTGGATTTTAGTTTCCTCTAACTAAAATTTTTGCTTATTGAGGTCGGAAGTATGATGCTGTAGAGAAGTAACTGGATTGTGAGGTTTGGTGTTAGATTCTCGCAAAGAAGCAACTTGGCCTTAAAGCTGACCCATAGTATCCTGCTGAATGGCATTATTATCATGGATTTCAAGTGCATTACTAAGATAGAAAAGGTGTACTTTGCAATGTAATCTTCTTGTATTCATTATAACAATTTGTGGAAAATGGAACCTATCATGCTGTGGGAAAAGGAGGAAAAACCATGACCAATTAGTAAGTTAGAAGAGGAAAGGCAGGATGTTGATCCATGGAACGAGAAGGAAAAACACCAACAAAAAATTGAATGTAGTTGGGTCAATTTGAGGTTGAAACTTACTCGCAAAGAGTCAGATAATGATGTGGACAATGTTGCAAAAATCTTTGATTTCTCTTGATTATTTACAAGTTTTTCAGGTTCCCTATTTTTTTGAGTTTTTCAGGGCCAAGTTTTGCCCCTTTTTTGTTGATTTTTCCCGATTTCCCAGGTTGATGACCCCCTCCAATATTCTGCCAATGCCAAGTTTTGCCACACAGGTTGGAAGGAGTGGATGATATATGAAAAACGTTATTGAAGGTGCAGACAAGGAAAGAGGAAGATATAGAAGCGTCAAGAGATTCATTTGTAAGTAGAGGAATAAGAGAGCAAATGTTGGTATGCTTTGATTGAGTTGTAGAATGGAGACTATTCAAGAGCATAATTGGTAATGCAATCCATTTTTATTTGAATGCATTGAATTATAATGTAAACTACTTTTGTTTTGTGATTAAATGATTGTAATTTTTTCTCATGACTTGAAGTGTTTGAATGTTGTCATATATGAATAATACTAGAGAGGAGATGAGTCCTCGAGCTTGAATGTGATGAAGTTATATGAATTACTTTAAACAGCAGACCTGATTTATGTTGATAGCTTAGCTTTTGTGCATTTACATGTAAAATGTTTGTTAGAATGTGGAGAAAGTAGCAGAGAAACAAATTCAGAAGATATATGACTTCCACAATACAAGATTTATCTTGATCCTAAAATTTTAATGCTTAGACCGATGGATGTATTATCTCCATGTTCTTCTCATCTAAACATTTCTGTAAAGTGTTAAATAGTTCCCAAAATCATTCCAGAAATTGTTTGTGCCTTGTGTAGTACATTTTCTTGCTTATTCACTTTCTTCTATTTTCTTCACATTTTCTAACCTTGGATTCGTTTTTTCTTTCTTCTTCTGCTGCGGGTTCTGCATCTCCACAGGACAACTTTCCGCTGCTAGAAGATTGGGTTCTGCTGCCTTTTCTTGGTTAATATGCTCCTTCATCTGCACCCATTCTTGCCATTTTTCATTTAATTAAGATTTCATATGGGAAAGTTGGACTAACAGTTTAACGTAATTTTTGAATTGCTTACTTATGTGCCTTTGTTTGCTCATGGAAGTTCAATCTCTCCAGAGAAATATCTTCTACAGCTTCCTCCTCGCATGAGCTTTGAAGCCTTATCTTTTTATTCCCGTGTATGTATTGCTTGCAAGTTCCTTGTAAGTTCATCCCTCCACATCTACTTTAGTTTAACATGATCTTATGCCAAAATTCCTTCTTTACTTTGAATAACCTGAATCCATTGAACATTCTTGACTTTAGCCAAAATAACCTGAATCCACTGAACATTCTTGACTTTCCCCAAAATAACCTGAATCAACTGAACATTCAACACTCTAGCCAAAATTATTTAACAATAGTAAATACATTATGTCATGACTTATTGGTCATCATATTTCACATTACCAGCACTACAGGAATTTAGAATGGACATCTATTCGTTGTATGTCCATATTTTCCACGATGAAAATGTTTTGGAGGATGCCTTGTATTTTGTGGCCAGAATATTTGTTGAGCTAATCCTCGTTCATTCATGACCCAGAACATTTGGGAACAAATCCTGGCATCTATGGAGACTAGATTTATGGAACCATATTTTGCAAAGTTATGAACTGTGAAAATGAGGATTGCTATGGAGCATGGTGCAAGGCTATAGTTAATGGAACCACAATTTGCAGGTCACATCCCTACTTGTGTTAGAAATGATCGCATTGGATTTTGCTTAGATTTGAGCAACATTTCACTGCAGTATTATGAAACTGTAAATGGTTTTAACCTGGTTTTTAGAGGACTAACCATATTTTCTACACATAGGACAATCATTCTTCAAATGATGCTGATTACACGCCACAAATTCTTTTCGGAACCATGAACATTTTGTATAAAGTTAATCCTTGATTCTAAAACTGGTAGTTTTTCAAATTTAATGAAATTTTGTTCTGTCTAGTCCACAATATTCCAGTTACATGTCGATAAAATTGAGTTGGCTTTATTAATAACTTCTTTATAAGTATTAGTGTTTATGTACTATAACAATTGGCGTCCCTGATGTGGTAGTTCTTCAAGGAACCAAAGAACTCTTTCCACTTTTGACAAATTGTATTCCAACTGGGTGCTCATGTCCTTTAAGTAATTGATTACAATGTTTGTCTCCTTCAACATCATCGTCAATTAAAAAAAAACATCTGGTGAAGTATCTAAGTAGGAACACTCCACAAGAAAATCTTGGACTGCTTCATCCAGCGAAGCATAATGTTTAACTGATTTCCGCATCATAAACTAGTATAATGCAGATTTAGATAAAGTAGCTGTGAACTAAAGCAATTTATTGTTCAGATCGGTATCCTTTCAATCCGCCTGGGTTATTTTGCAGTCTTAAACATGCTACTTCCCATTTTTGTTTTCATCAAAGATTGAAGGTTGACATGTTGAAGGATCAATGACTATTGGCTCATCTTTTGGCCTAATTATGTATTATTGATAACGAGTCTTCTAGCCACTGCAACATTCACTTCAACGAAGTGCTTTTTAAATTTAGGCTACAGTCTCAATATTGCAATATTGCAATTCTTCTTGCAAATGCTTTTCCAGACCCCGTCTCTCTACTAACGAGCTTGTTATGATTTTTTTTTTAATCTGGCAAAGTAATTTTTTATTAAAGTTAAAAAAACAGCTACAAAATGATGGTTGATAACCACCTAAAATCCAGTTAGAGAGAAAACATAAAATTAGAAAACAAGAACAAGAGTACACTAGTTACAGAGGAGGACTGATACAGTGTGGTAGCTATGTGGGCCTCTGCATCAGATATAACCTTGAGCACACAAAACATACAGAGCTGATGAGGCTTCCATGGCAGAAATATATAGTGGTCCATCTGGTGTTCAAAAAGAGCTGCTATATCTTCTATCAGGTTCCGAATGTCCTGTTGCAGACCAGAAGACCAGTCCACATTGCATTAGCTTTAAAGCATAAAAGGTTGCTGAAGAATGGTCCAAAAAACAACTCGTGTCAACCTATCTATCTATATGCCTTTCCATCCTTATATGGAGCCTGAACAACACCAATTTGTCCCACAGTGGGGTGGCTAACTTGTCCACCACCTGTTGTAGGCAACATCTGCCTTACTAGTGTTTTCCAGGACCACAAAAAGCGAATGCAATAGAACTCAAAAGTAGCTTGCTTATGATAGATCTAGGAAAATAAGTGGTACTAATGCTGTTCTAGGGAAAGAATTTAAAGAAAGAATTTCAACTATGATAATGTACTCTATCAAGGGCCAATAGGGAGTTGATCCAGTTTTGCACTCTTAAAAATGTTTGCATTTCAAAGAATTTGATCCTTCACGACATTTGATAGATTTGGAGTTAAGATGGAGCTAGGCTGGTTAATAATAAATGTATGTCCATAAACTTTATCTTGCCCACAATCATATAAAAATGTAAGGCCATGCTAATTTTTTTTAAATGCATTATTTTTATTCAAGTGACTTCGACATTGTAATTTAATTGTAAACATATTATAGATCATGGCATTATATTATACAATAAATAAGTATCCTTCGCAAACAAGAATGTGCGTTCATTATGAAATAAACAGTGATAATCACTCATGAAATAACATGATCACCCATAAAATTTATAGAGGTTAATGGTTGTTGCTAAGGATAAATATGGCTTTCTTATAAGAAGTTTCCTACTAGTCATTGATTGCGAAGATTCCCTACTAAGATATCCCTCCTTTGGTAGGATGTTTAATGCCTATACGAATTATGAAGGCCTCATGGTCTTATTTGGATGCTCTCATATAAACTATCACGAGGAAAATTCAAATAATTGAAGGGGGGCATTAGAGAATTTTGGCGTCAATACATGGTCATTAAATTCTTTTGAACTTACGATTATATGATAAAGCAATTAAGTGCACACCACAAACACCTAATAAATATCGATTAAAATTTAGAATGGATGAAACATATGTTATTTAAATGGAGCAAAATTAAAATATATGTTATGTACCAAATACCCCAAATAATGTAAAAATAAAAAGAAGTAACTCCACGGATTTTTAATGAAAGGGAATGAATGAATAAGAAACCTCTTCAAAGGAGTAAATCTCATTTTACAA
Source organism: Picea engelmannii (assembly GCA_009831015.1). Classification (NCBI taxonomy): domain Eukaryota; kingdom Viridiplantae; phylum Streptophyta; class Pinopsida; order Pinales; family Pinaceae; genus Picea; species Picea engelmannii. The sequence continues at coordinate 27,273 of ML832813.1, forward strand.
TACAACAAATGCACAAGATGAGATGATTTCTAAAACTGGGTCTCCTTAGTGTGTGTGTCCTGGAAAACCCTTAGGCACTTCCCTCATTTCGAGGATGGTACCTAGGGTAAACTAGATTTTTTTGGGCTCAAGGCCATATTGACATTTCTCTAGTGAGAATAGGACTTGGGTGTGAGGGATAATCATTTCTCCCAATAAATCGAGCTAGACCTAATTGATAGATCTGATCCCTAGTATATATAGAAAACAAAGGGTATAATTATTGCCTAGCCGACTGTTAAAGGGCCTAATCGACCAATAATGACAACTAATAACAATAAAAATTATAATGTCTCAATATTTAGGGCTTAACATACCCCTCTCTTACAAACAAGTGTTTCGCCAAACACATGATTAATTGTGGATGTATTTGCATAAATAACTCATCTTTTCCATGTTGCATTTTCTATTGGCAAGTTCTTCCACTTGATGGGGTACTCGATAAATGTTTGATTTTGTAGTTTGATCTGTGTTTCAAGGATTTTTTAAGGTTCTAGTATGATTTTCCCTTCTTCATTAATCTTTGGCAAAATAGTCTGAATTGGGGTTTTGTCATTAATTACCTTCTTTAAACAAGAAACATTGAAGACTGGATGAACATGTGAAGATGGAACTAACTACAGTTTGTAAGCTATACTGCCAATTCTTTGCAACACCTTGTAGGGACTATAATATTTGGGTGCTAATTTATTGTCCTCTTTTTGTTGCTTGAGGGACATCTGTGTATATGGTTGCAAACTTAGAAATACCCAATCACCACTTCAAAGTTTTTTTCATTGCAATGTAGATCAACTTCTTGTTTCATCCTATTTTGTGCTATACCCAACTTGTCCTTTAATAGTTGGAGAATCTCTTATTGGTGTTCTATGTGATTCTCCATTGTTTGAACCTTAGCATTCCCTGTCAAGGGTGATGTGATTGATGGAGGATCATATCCATAGAGTGTCACAAGTGGGGAAATTTTGGATGAAGTATGGAAGGAACTGTTGTACCATTATTCTGCAAAAGGTAACCACTTGACTCATTGTGTTTGTCTATCTGACACAAAGCAATGGATAAAACCTTCTAAACATCGGTTCACAATCTCAGTGTGTCCATTAGAGTGAGGATGGTAAGGTGAGCTATGAGCCAATTGAGTACCCAAACAAAAAAATACACTAGTCCAAAAATTACTTGTGAAAATTGGATCTCTCACTTACAATAATCTTGGGGTTTCCATGTAACTTTTGAACTATTTCCATGAATGTTGTAGTGATTGTGATTTGAAAGGATAAGAAAGAGAGAAAAAGTGAACATACTTTGTGAGGCAATCCACTACCACCATGATAACATTATTACCTTCAGACATTGGTAGACTTGTAATAAAATCCATTGAGACCTCTTCCCAATTTTGACTTCGTATGGATAATGGTTTTAGGAGAGTGTCTTGATTGTCTCTC
>ML832813.1:60581-92107 GCA_009831015.1 Picea engelmannii
AACTTACTAGTTACTAAGTTATTATTATTAACTTACTAAGTTACTAGTTACTAAATTTAAATTAAATTTTAATATTACACTTTAAATTAAATTAAAACTTAAGTAACCAAAAAACTTATAATTTTTAAAAATTTTATTATTTTAAATTTTAAATTTTTAATATTACAATTTAAACTTTAAAATTTAAATGTTTAAACTTTAAATTTAAAATTAGAATTTTCAATTTATTAAATAATAAATATTAAATTCTAATATATTACATTAATTTATTAATTTAAATTTTAATATATTACATTTTTGAATTTACATTACAGGTTAAAATATATTAATGTAATATATTTAAATTTTAAAGATTTAAACTTTAATTTTTAAATTAATAAAATTAAACTTTAAATTAATATATGTAATATTAATATATAAAATTTTAAATTATAAATATATGTAAAATTAAAGTTTAACTTAATTTTAATATTACATTACAGTTTTGAGTTTAATTAAATTAATTTTTACAGTAAAATTAAAGTTTAACTTAATTTTAATTAATATATATTAGTATATTACAGTTTAAGTTAGTTTAACTGTAAAATGAATTTAATTAAATTGTAATGTAATATTATTAATTAAAATTTAATATATGTAATATATTACTTTAAATTAATTTTACATATAAATTTAATATATAAATTTTACATATTAATTTTACTTTAAATTTAATATATGTAATATATAAGTATAATCTGGTTTAATCTTTAAAATTTAAATCCATAAATTAAAATTTAAATTGTAACATAATAATTTAATAAATAATAAATTTAAAATTTAAAATTAAAAAAAAACAAACTTGCGGGCATAGTAACATGAAGCATACCTGTAACCGATGGCTGGTGGTTGGACTGGCGATTAAACCCCTCCCGCGTGAGCTTGTGGCTGGACCGGAACCCCTCTTCGTCTCCAAGCGAATTGGTAGCTGGAGTACGCTGGTGGCTGGACCGGAAACCTTCCCCATATCCGCGCGAGTTGGTGGCTGGAGTGGCGAGGGCCGACTCGGACTGTGGGTGAGGTGCGGGTCGACTGTGAGTGAGGTGTGGGTCGACTGTGAGTGAGGTGCAAGCAACGGAATGTGAATGTGAGGGCGGGTTTGATGGGTAGGTTAGTCTTTACGCGCGCGGGTGAGTAAGGGCACGTAGATTTAGTTTTTTTTTTTAATTTTTTTATTATTAATGTGCTTATCAGTCCCCGAATTTTTTAGGGATGTCGGTACGGTACCCGATCTGTCCCCCATTTGACCCAGGAACAGATTGGGGACGGCTTAAACGCCCCAAGTTCCCACTGACGTCCCCAACCAATTGGAAACGTTTCCTAGGTGTTTTAAAGTCCCCGGTACGTGGGAACACAAGGTACTTGAGTTTTTTTAGGGGGGACGGGTACCCGTGCAACATAGCTTTATAAGTATTAGTGTTTATGTACTATAGCACAATTGGCGTCCCTGATGTGGTAGTTCTTCAAGGAACCAAAGAACTCTTTCCACTTTTGACAAATTGTATTCCAACTGGGTGCTCATGTCCTTTAACTAATTGATTACAATGTTTGTCTCCTTCAACATCATCGTCAATTAAAAAAAACATCTGGTGAAGTATCTAAGTAGGAACACTCCACAAGAAAATCTTGGACTGCTTCATCCAGCGAAGCATAATGTTTAACTGATTTCCGCATCATAAACTAGTATAATGCAGATTTAGATAAAGTAGCTATGAACTAAAGCAATTTATTGTTCAGATCGGTATCCTTTCAATCCGCCTGGGTTATGTTGCAGTCTTAAACATGCTACTTCCCATTTTTGTTTTCATCAAAGATTGAAGGTTGACATGTTGAAGGATCAATGACTATTGGCTCATCATTTGGCCTAATTATGTATTATTGATAATGAGTCTTCTAGCCACTGCAACATTCACTTCAACACACTAGTTACAGAGGAGGACTGATACAGTGTGGTAGCTATGTGGGCCTCTGCATTAGATATAACCTTGAGCACACAAAACATACAGAGCTGATGAGGCCTCCATGGCAGAAATATATAGTGGTCCATCTGGTGTTCAAAAAGAGCTGCTATATCTTCTATCAGGTTCCGAATGTCCTGTTGCAGACCAGAAGACCGGTCCACATTGCATTAGCTTTAAAGCATAAAAGGTTGCTGAAGAATGGTCCAAAAAACAACTCGTGTCAACCTATCTATCTATATGCCTTTCCATCCTTCTATGGAGCCTGAACAACACCAATTTGTCCCACAGTGGGGTGGCTAACTTGTCCACCACCTGTTGTAGGCAACATCTGCCTTACTAGTGTTCTCCAGGACCACAAAAAGCGAATGCAATAGAACTCAAAAGTAGCTTGCTTATGATAGGTCTAGGAAAATAAGTGGTACTAATGTTGTTCTAGGGAAAGAATTTAAAGAAAGAATTTCAACTATGATAATGTACTCTATCAAGGGCCAATAGGGAGTTATCCAGTTTTGCACTCTTAAAAATGTTTGCATTTCAAAGAATTTGATCCTTCACGACACTTGATAGATTTGGAGTTAAGATGGAGCTAGGCTGGTTAATAATAAATGTATGTCCATAAACTTTATCTTGCCCACAATCATATAAAAATGTAAGGCCATGCTAATTTTTTTTGAATGCATTATTTTTATTCAAGTGACTTTGACATTGTAATTTAATTGTAAACATATTATAGATCATGGCATTATATTATATAATAAATAAGTATCCTTCGCAAACAATAATGTGCGTTCAATATGAAATAAACAGTGATAATCACTCATGAAATAACATGATCACCCATAAAATTTATAGAGGTTAATGGTTGTTGCTAAGGATAAATATGGCTTTCTTATAAGAAGTCTCCTACTAGTCATTGATTGCGAAGATTCCCTACTAAGATATCCCTCCTTTGGTAGGATGTTTAATGCCTATAAGAATTATGAAGGCCTCGTGGTCTTATTTGGATGCTTTCATATAAACTATTACGAGGAAAATTCAAATAATTGAAGGGGGGGCATTAAAGAATTTTGGCGTCAATACATGGTCATTAAATTCTTTTGAACATACGATTATATGATAAAGCAATTACACTAAGTGCACACCACAAACACCTAATAAATATCGATTAAAATTTAGAATGGATGAAACATATGTTATTTAAATGGAGCAAAATTAAAATATATGTTATGTATCAAATATCCCAAATAACGTAAAAATAAAAAGAAGTAACTCTATGGATTTTTAATGAAAGGGAATGAATGAATAAGAAACCTCTTCAAAGGAGTCAATCTCCTTTTACAATACAACAAATGCACAAGATGAGATGATTTCTAAAACTGGGTCTCCCTAGTGTGTGTGTGTGTCCTGGAAAACTCTTAGGCACTTCCCTCATTTTGAGGATGGTACCTAGGGTAAACTAGATTTTTTTGGGCTCAAGGCCATATTGACATTTCTCTAGTGAGAATAGGACTTGGGTGTGAAGGATAATCATTTCTCCCAATAAATTGAGCTAGACCTAATTGATAGATCTGATCCCTAGTATATATAGAAAACAAAGGGTATAATTATTGCCTAGCCGACTGTTAAAGGGCCTAATCGATCAATAATGACAAAACTAATAACAATAAAAATTATACTGTCTCAATATTTAGGGCTTAACATACCCCTCTCTTACAAACAAGTGTTTCCCCAGACACATGATTAATTGTGGATGTATTTGCATAAATAACTCATCTTTTCCATGTTGCATTTTCTATTGGCAGGTTCTTCCACTTGATGGGGTACTTGATAAATGTTTGATTTTGTAGTTTGATCCGTGTTTCAAGGATTTTTTAAGGTTCTAGTATGATTTTCCCTTCTTCATTAATCTTTGGCAAAATAGTCTGAATTGGGGTTTTGTCATTAATTACCTTCTTTAAACAAGAAACATTGAAGACTGGATGAACATGTGAAGATGGAACTAACTACAGTTTGTAAGCTATACTGCCAATTCTTTGCAACACCTTGTAGGGACTATAATATTTGGGTGCTAATTTATTGTCCTCTTTTTGTTGCTTGAGGGACATCTGTGTATATGGTTGCAAACTTAGAAATACCCAATCACCACTTCAAAGTTTTTTTCATTGCAATGTAGATCAACTTCTTGTTTCATCCTATTTTGTGCTATACCCAACTTGTCCTTTAATAGTTGGAGAATCTCTTATTGGTGTTCTATGTGATTCTCCATTGTTTGAACCTTAGCATTCCCTGTCAAGGGTGATGTGATTGATGGAGGATCATATCCATAGAGTGTCACAAGTGGGGAAATTTTGGATGAAGTATGGAAGGAACTGTTGTACCATTATTCTGCAAAAGGTAACCACTTGACTCATTGTGTTTGTCTATCTGACACAAAGCAATGGATAAAACCTTCTAAACATCGGTTCACAATCTCAGTGTGTCCATTAGAGTGAGGATGGTAAGGTGAGCTATGAGCCAATTGAGTACCCAAACAAAAAAATACACTAGTCCAAAAATTACTTGTGAAAATTGGATCTCTCACTTACAATAATCTTGGGGTTTCCATGTAACTTTTGAACTATTTCCATGAATGTTGTAGTGATTGTGATTTGAAAGGATAAGAAAGAGAGAAAAAGTGAACATACTTTGTGAGGCAATCCACTACCACCATGATAACATTATTACCTTCAGACATTGGTAGACTTGTAATAAAATCCATTGAGACCTCTTCCCAATTTTGACTTCGTATGGATAATGGTTTTAGGAGAGTGTCTTGATTGTCTCTCCTTTGTTCTGTTGGCAAACCAAATATTCTGCTAGAAACTTTTAAACATAATTTTTAAGATCTTATTAGAAAAATACTTCTTGATCTCATGGTAGGTTTTCATAAATACTGAGTGCCCCCCCCATAGGAGATGCGTGTAGTTCCAAAATGACCTATTTGAGTTGGAAATTCTTACATAAGTATAAGTGATCCTTATATTAGAGTGAATTATTCTTCAACACATTTATCTGATGCACTAGGGTCCTATTGTAGTCGTTGAACGAGCTTTGATGCGTTTTGGTCCTATTTCCATTCTATCCTTTCTTCTTCCACCCAATCAACTTGTAGAATGAAAATACAACAAAGTAAGGCTTTAATGTTTTCTTCTTTCCTTGTGCTTTTGTCACCACATTTTGTTTTCCATTTTTATAGATAATTTCAAAGTCATAACTTAGCATCTTTGTAACCCATTTTTGTTGCTCTTTTGAAGACAACTTTTGTTCCAACAAGTATATCAGACTATCATGATTAGTTTTACCTTGAAGTGTCTTCCTATTAGGTAAGGAGACCATTTATTAACTGCATGTATCGGGGCCAATTTTTCTTTCTCATAAATAGGTATGAGTAAGTTCCTTCCTTCAAAGTTGGGGACTTTAAAAAACAAGTGACTTTCTTGCATTAAAACTTGCACCAACACCTTGTGCTAAGGCATCACACTCCACAATAAAGGTTCTTGTGAATTGAGGTGTGTCTAGGATATGAATTCTAAACATAGCCTCCTTAAGTTTTTCAAAATTTTGGGTTGCCTTCTGATTCCAAGAAAATGCATCCTTTTTCAATTATGCTATTAGAGGTGTTGCTATTCAACCATAGTTAACAAATTTGTGGCAATAGTTTTTTAGGGTCCACTTTAACAACCTCGTGAGATATAGTGTGACCCAAATATTCCACTTCTTGAATACCAAAGGCACACTTGGATGGATTTGCATACTTTTTTTTCTCCTCCATTATTTTAAAGGCCATGTCAACATATTGTACATGCTCTTTACAAGATTTGTTGTAGATTAGTTTATTGTCAAAAAACACTAACAATTTTTTTGAGTAAGGGTTTAAAAATAAATTTCATCAAGCTTTGAAATGTGAAAAGTGCATTAGTAAGGCCAAATGACATCACCAAAAACTCATAATGACCTTCATATATTTTAAAGGTTGTTTTGGGGATGCCATATTCCCTCATTTTGATTTGATGATATCCAAAACTAAGATCCAACTTAGTAAAGAAAATTGCTCCATGCAATTTATTTAATAATTATTTAATGAGAGGAAAATAAACTTATCTTTAATGGTGATACTGTTGATATCCCTATAATTTGGACACATATGCCATGAATCATCCTTTTTGTAAACCATCACAACTAATGAAGAGAACACACTTTGGCCGGGTTGAATGATGCCCATCTCTAACATTTCTTGAACCATATTCTCAATCTCACTTTTTGGGCATATGAGTATATGTAAGGTTTGATGGTGGTACACTTCATGGTTGCAAGTGAATCACATGATCATGCTCATGAGTAGGCATAATACCTTTGGGCATCTCTACAAATACCTTGTAATTATTGTCATTAACTCTTTGGAGTACAGAGGGAACAAAGGGTTTATCTGTTTGCTAGTGAGCACAATTGTGCAATTACACTTTGGTGCCCCTTTTTAAACAAGTTTGTGATGTCGTTAGAGCTTATCACTTATGGTTTCCCTTGGATACCTCCGAGTTTAGTTTTCTTGCATTTTGAAGAAAATATCATAAAAAGTCCTTGAAAATTAAGAGCCATTATTCCTAATGATTGTAACCAGTGACCATTGGAGCCCTAATACAACATCAATACCTCCCATTTGGGTTGCAATCATTGGACTATCTAGTAAATATTGTCCCCATAGTGAGCTTAATACTATGACACTTCCTTGAACAATTTATGGTGCCTCTATTTGCAATCATTACTTGAAATTTTGGTGATGTATATATAAAGCAATTGAGAAGCTTGACTAATTTGCAGTTAATGAAATTATTGGTACTGCGAGAATCAATCAACACTGTTACCTTTTTCTTTTTGATATATTCTTCTATCTTGAGAGTTTGAGGAGTACTAATGCCATCCAACACATGAAAACATATGGTTGGAGTAGTCTCTTTTTGTTCTTTATGATGAGATGGTTCTAGTTCTTGATCATCTTCATCTTCACAATCTATGTAGAATAATTTCCTCTCATTGCACTTATGCCCCTTACTGTACTTGTTGACACAATTTAAACACAGTCCCTTTGCTTTTCTTTGATCCATTTGCTGACGTGTCAATCTTGTAGGTTGAGTGAGTTTAGGAGAGGGAACATGGTGCTCCCTATAGGTGTTAGTGGCCACCCTTCTATTAGCCATAATTTTACTTTCAACTTTCATTGCTGCATTGAAAACATCCTCTAGGGATTTAGGTTCCAAGAGACACACCTCATGATGATTGATCTCCTTTAAAGTGCCCATAAATGGATCCAACAAATTATCCTCTAGAGTGTTCTTTACTTTGAGACTCAACTTTTGGAATTGTTGAATGTGCTTTGTAATTCGACCTCTTTGCATGGGATTTATCAATTGGTAAATAATTTGTTGCTTTCATTATTCCCACAATGTGATATCAATATCTGTAAAAATGGATCAAGAGACTAATATAATTCTTTTTGCAATCACAAAGCCATTGGTACCACACCAATTGATTAGGTTCTAAATACAAGGATGCAATAATTACCTTTGGTAAAGTTAGTATTTGGTGTAGATAAAAGAATTACTCCATCTAGAATATCCATGTTATAGGATCTTGTTGATCATTTTTCCAGTTATCAAAGTTTGAGTCTCTTTATATCTTTTTTCCATTTCTTGTATATCTAATACTTAGCTAAATTTTCTTTTCTTTGCTCTTGCGGTTTGCGTTAACCTTACCCATAGTCACCATAATACCGCAAACACAAACCCCTAATCTTCTAAACATCAACACTTACTTAACATTTTTTTCTATTTTTCCTTTTCCATACAGTCATTTTTCCCTATTTGTGTGAGTCATATTGCGGGAGTAAACGATGTTCCAAAAGACCACAACCCCGCAACCCCAAGCCTGCAATCCGACAAGCCTGCATTTCGCTCACTTCAAAATGACCCTCTTTCTCCCACATCATACATTTTGTTCTTTCTTTTACTTGGTATATTTTCAATTTGTAGATGCAAAACTCCCCTACATCTGCCTTTCCATAACCTGTAATCCCTCAATTCTACAATCATCATTTCGCACTCCCCATCACTCATTTTGCACCTTCATACTTAAACATTTTCCATACATCTCAACCCATAATCCCATTTCTCGAGAACATTTATTATCGTACTGTCAGATTAGATTGGCTGGCTCATGAGGTGAATTAAAACCCATTTTAATGACATAGATCTTGTAATCTCCTCGCTTGAAATCCAAATCAAATTAGGCAGTTAAAACTTAAAGCCATAATGTATGATATTAAATAAGTACGTGGAAGAATTTAATAACTAAATCCTCACTGTAAATTCTTATTATGACAGAACCACCACCTTTTCATTAAAATTAGCCTTTTCCAAACATGCCCAATAAAAGAAAAGAGTTCTATTGTGGCGACACTATGAGTACATTAGGACGTGAAGACCACACTTTTCAATGGTCCGAGGCATTTATCTGGTATATGACTCTCCCTCTTGAAGAAAAGAATTCCAACAAGGTTTGGACTTCTGGAATAACATTGGCAGGTTGTATGTTGGAAGTATCAGAGTTCTAGGAACTCATTCATTGGTGTGTTAATAACTTCGACAATGAAACAAGGATTATTCAATTGCAGGGGAAGACTCCTATTTCTTTGGCACTCACAATGTTTAGAAGGATGCTCAAGCTCCCCAAACCTACTACAATATTCAAAAATTAAGAAGCAAACACCTTTCTAAAGGCCAACCGTGGAGGGACAAAAATATTGGACAATTTCCTTTTGAAGCCGTTGGAATATTCTGAAAATTCCACCCATATAGAGGTATGTTCTTTGAAATACCCTTATAAAGAGTTCGCCTGGTTATTCGCCAGAATTATTGGGAAGGAATCTACAACTACTATCCCAAGATACATACTGTATGTCTTGCACCTCTTTGTCCATGAGAGCATTTTATTTGATTGAGCTCGAATTATTTTGAGCAGAGTTTATTTTCAACTTGTAAATTTTTGGAAAATAAGAAATTCTTCATGAGTTCCTACTTGATTTTCACAATAGCATACTTCTAGATGTTCAAAGATTCTCCTCGCGCAAGATTGTTGAATTTGGCAAAGACCTTGTGCAATTTTGTTATCTTTTATTATGGAGACACAAAGCTCCATATAATTTTCATGAAGTTCATAATGCTTTCTTGTCTACTTTCAAAAAGCTAGTATATGGTCCTAACACATAAAGATTGTCTATCGAAGCTACCTCCTTTTGGCAGGAAAGGGGGTTTTTGAAACCTTAGATGCTTTCAGTTTTATAGGATTGTACAACTTTGATGAGAAATCCTCCTTACTCCTTTCTATGTGTTAGATAAATTCTTTGTTATTGAAATTTGTAAACAATACAAGTTTTGGGCATATTTGTTTAATGAGAAGAGAAAAAAGTAGTTCATTCCATTGCCTTGGAAAATTGGGGAAATCACTGTAAAAAACATTTCCCATCTTGATGAATTTCCTAAGTATTTTGATAACTTCAAACTAAGAAAAGTCCTTGAAATTCCAAGATTTGACCCCAATGATTTGTTTAAGACACATATGACTGCAATTGACTATGGCTCATCCTTTGTGAATACTACTCAGTTTAAAGAAGGAGGTGGGGATAATCAGAACCCCATGGAAGCCATCTTGGACAAATTTAATGATGATCTTGACACCTTGGTCAACACTAATTACCAACATAAACAAAAGGGTCAAACCACGAGAAGTGGTAACCCCAACCTCAGTTCTCCTAATGTCTCACATAGGAGTTCTTCGACAAGAAACCGAACCTAGAGAAGCAGTCTTGGACCAAAGAATTCCCATTCAAGAAATTTTGGTGGTGGAGGAGGTGAAAACCCCCCAAAAGGAAACATTGGGAAAACTCATACTGCCCCTGTAGTGCTCAAAAGGAAAGAGATGTTACTTAAAAGGGAGAAATTCCTATACCTGAATCTAAATACATGGAAGTAGACACAAAAGCAGAAGACCTTGATTGGGCCACACAAAGATTGTTATAAAACAAAGAAATAACACAAGTGTTGACTTGTCAAGAGCCATTAATTTTTGAAGAGGAGTTTGTTACATTACACCACATGACTTTCGACAGGGAATCTAAAAAATCATTGAATGAAAAAATTATTCTAAAAAATAAAAAGGTTGCTAAGAAATGGAACTCTTGATCTACATAGGGTAAAACCTTCAAAGATCACGTAGTTTCATGAAGAAACCAGAGAAGCACTCAAGTCCTCAATTGATCAAATTGAAATAGAAAACCAAATATTGAAAGAAAAAAATAAAAGAATTAGAGAATACCTTGCTGTCGAAACCTCTGTTCGTTGAGCCAATTGCTACCATCCATCCTCACAATATTTTGGAAGACATTCTAGAATATATCTCCAAGATAAGGGATGCTTCAAAACTATTGACAACCATGAGACAATACTTTGGAGATAAAATCAAATTTTGTTTTCCTTGATATTTGAAATATGGGAACTAGGTACGAGTTCTACTATACTCTCTTCAATGATTACAAATTTCAAAGAATATCTCCAAAAGGACTTGGATAGTGATGAAATTTTTTACCATGAAGATGTTGGCACATTCTCTGTTAAAATATCTAATATGAATGACATGCAAAGGAGATAACAAAATCTCCCATCGAAAATTAGATTAGGGCAGATTAACGTTGGATGGTTAAAAATGATTCAATGTTTAAAATAATTACTTCAGGAATGTGATAACATAAATGGAAAAGGGGTGATTTATTTCTACAACTTGTTGATTTGACAAAAGAGATGAGGGGCTTGTTGCCATCCTTATACACACCTACTAACGTGGAGAAGTCTCCATTCCACTTAGTGTGTCCTTGGAGGCACAAACATAAGTCTAGACCCACTATCACCTCGATCTAGACCTCTTCCATCTAGGCTCACTCCTAGGGAAGCCAAGGGGGGTAGACCCTATTAAACTATGTGAAATTTGATTAGTGATCTAAGAGTTAATTGAGTTAATTGTGAAGAAAACCCAACCCAATGATAAACAACAAATGCAAAAGTGAAATTCCTTTAATGACAAACAAACCCTTTATTTGCAGATCAACAATCATACCAGTGCCTAAAGATGAACCGACATTGATTAAATGAGATATACAACAAGAATACAATCATACAAGAAATAAACAATGCTATGAGATAACCATAATAATTAACTTTACACTTATATCGATTATATTCAAATAAACAAAGAATGCTTTGAAATAAGTATTCACAATAAAGGAAATTGCTTGAAAGTAACTTGCTTGAAAACTAAATGTTATGAGAGAGTGTGTAGGTTGATTTTAGCAGGTTTTAAGTCTCTCTTGAATTAAGGGGGAATTTTAGTGTGAAAGATGCAAGCCTAGACTATGTGACTACCCCTAATTTGTATTCCTTCAACCAAAAGGAAGTGTTAGTTGCTCAAGAAGAAGAACAAACACGGTTCTTCCCTAGCTCCACAGGTCAAATCTGAAATGCTTGGGTGCTCAACAAGGAGGACACGTAGTGCTGTGAAACCGCCCTCGACTTCAACCCCTTGTAGCCTCCCAAGTCACCATTTTTGGTGGTAGAAACAATAATAAATTGGGTGCCTAATTAATCTAGCCTCTCAATGATTTTCCCTTTCTTAGTTACCCAAGATCCACAAAGTGGCAAGGGGAGGGAATACATGGCAAAGGCGGGGCACAGGTTTGATTACTTTGTAGAAAATTAAAACTTAAACTAGCCTTCAGGATATTGCATGGATGACAAAGCCAATCACTATGCAAGGTGTGGACAAAATTAAATAAATTAAATGACTTGAAAATAAATGACAACCTCACAACTATTGCACAAGATGAAGGACAAACCTACCGATTTTGGCCAAGGTGGGTAAATACAAGTAAAACAAAAAAATAAATCTGAATCTAGCCTTCACGATATTGCATGGATGGCAAAGCCAATCACTATGCAAGGTGTGGGCAAAACACAAAAACTTATTTACACTTTGCAGAAAAATTTAAAGTAGAAAGAATGCAAACCCAATAGACTCTCTTGGGTTGCTTACAATGCTTAGAAAGTGAAATAGAGAAGAGGGTTTGACACCCAAACTCTTGGATGCTTCCATAAGTATTTTGGGAGCCAAAAATATGCATAAATTCTCTTTAAACGTGCAAAAACAACAAACTTTTCTTGTTGGAAATTACTAAAATGACTTGAAACAAGTTATTTTTATGATAACACAATATACATAAATTATTTAATAAAAAATCTGAACATAAAAAGAGATATTAAATTGCAAATTTAGATGAAAATAGTGCTAGAAAATGATAAATATGTAGCTGAAAATGAAAACAGAAAATGTAGAAGCTTTAGATGGCTGAAAAAGATGGATTTCCAGATTTGAAATCCACTCCTCCAAGTCTTTAGTAACCTGCAGATTTTTGTAAACCATTGCTACAAAATACAAAGAAGGTGAGTGTTTTCTAATAACTTGCAAAATAATTTCCAAGTTAACTAGAAGCAACTCACAGAGACTAATAGTAAGACTACTACTAATCTATCACAGACAAAATACTTTGCTTGGATCTCCAAGTAAAAATGCAAGCAAGGAAATACAAAAGAGATAAATTGCAACAATATTACTTCATTAACAAACCAAACAATGGCTCCAAGACCACTCCAAGAGACAAGATATCCTCCAAAGCTTCTATTTTATTAAACAAGAAAAGATTTGCCCAATGGCACCAAAATCATGAGAGAAAATGGGAGAGAATGAGACAGAGATCGGAGAGAGATGAGAGAGATTTTGACATAGTAGAGTTGCTGTGAGAGTACATGTGAAAATGAGGAGGAGGATGCTTTCTTTTATACGAGGGAGAGAGGAGAGACCCCTCTTCGATGAGTTACAAGTGTCCTCCATCCAAACGAGAGAGAACAAGTCAAGAAAGAGACACTTGTTTTGGTAGTTAGTTAGGGTTTGAGGGGTGAGATGTGAAGGGGGAAAACACCTTTTGACTTGTCATGGGGGGTTATTCTAAGTGGATTTTTACTTTTCCATCTTAGGAAATACATTACTTTTCCGTCTCATGATTTTAGACATTTTTACAATTTTTGCCTTTTTTACCTTAGCTAATTATTTGCTGACTTTTGACTGACTTGGACTCATCATGAACAATAACCTAGCAAAACTTGTCCAATTGAGCTTAAACTTGGTACAAGGGTGTAGGGGGTCATAATCCATTTGATTTGAGTACTCACATCCCTATACAAAATTCACAAGGACCAAATTTTTACATTTTGCATAAAAATTAATTAAAATTTCCAATTAATAAAAACATTTAATTATTAAAAAAAACCTATCAAAACTTAACAAAATTCCGCAAGAGTCTAGGATATGTATAGCATGGTCATTTACATCATTCCTAAACCTTAGTCACCCCTTGGGCTCAATCATTAGTACACCTTTCACCACTTCAGAGAATTTTGTGAGTAAAAAACTCAAGGATAATTAAAATTGCATGGTAGGCAAGATTAATTACCCGAGGAAAAAAAAACACTCGATGAAAGGACTTCCCTAATGATAAATTCCTAAAAAACCAACTAAAATTTTATTCATTCTAACATATTACATTATTATCCCACGCAGGGGAGCGGGCATTCCGTGTATACAGAAAGACGTGACGGGGGTAAAATTGCCCTGCTGAGCCATAAGTCTTCAAAATTATTATACCACAAGGTACATATCTTCATGGTACATGAGGCTGACCCCTAGTCGAAATAGGTGGTCAACATATGGCTCCACATGGGGATGTATGTTCGATCTTTTTTGGAAGGAGAGCATGTGAGAACTTCAGAATCTGCAAAACAGAGTGCTCACCAATACCCAACATAAGTACATGTGTAAAATAATAAATCATAAACAAGTGAAATGATATTGTCAATAATCACATAAACAAAATGACTATACAATGAATTATACATATAAATGAAATAATGACAAAAATGAAAGAATGAAAATGAAAAAGGTTAGAGATGCGTTACAAAGGGTGCCCCTTTGGACACCAGGTTGATCATCATTTGAAAAATAACTTGAGTTGTTGCCCATTCCTTGGGACGTTCATGGGTTCACCATCCAAGTGGATAAGGTGGAAAAAATTAGGACCGACCACATCATAGATGAAGTAATACCCCAGGTGTCTAAAATGTCCCCACCCCTTTGGACACCAGGTTGATCATCATTTGAAAAATAACTTGAGTTGTTGCCCATTCCTTGGGATGTTCATGGGTTCACCATCCAAGTGGATAAGGTGGAAAAAATTAGGACCGACCACATCATAGATGAAGTAATACCCCAGGTGTCTAAAATGTCCCTATCGAGGGTGACTCGTTGAAGATATTTTTCCAAGTTTGATCAACTTGGAGTTTTTCTTGAGAATAGGCCACCCAAACAACATGCTTTTTCCTCTTTTCAGCCAAAATTTGAAGTTTGGCCAATTTTTTAAAATGTCTGTGAATTTTTTCATATGACTGTCATGTTGGAAAGCCAACCACTGTTTGTAATGATTGAGAATTTGTAAACTGCAATTGCTTTCCATGTTCCCATCAAGGCTGTCGATGATCTTTTTTGAAGAGATGGTTTCTTCGGGAGGCGGGTGGGGATGTGAATTATTTGTATATTAAACAACCTGAAACTCAATTTCCCCTTGCTCAATCAATGACTCATTTATGGGCCCATCTAGAATTTCAAGGTGAAATTCCCTTTCTTGTTCACTGTGAAGCTCTAGTTCTATAAGATATGAATATCCAATGTAATTACTTGTGTTATCAAGGTGAGCTTCGAAGATTCTTAACTGATTTACACCACTAAATTATGTGGTTTTAATATCCTCTATCAATTTCTTGTCCGGAGCTGCTGAAGCATCTAGCCAAAGACAATCTTCCTGTTTACCCCCCCATCTCTCTAAAAATGCATGTATCAAATCCTGTATGGTCTTAAACTTATAATCATCCAAATCATGAAACCAATAATAAGAATCTCCCTCAACAAGAGTCAAGACAAACAATTTCATTAGAACATCCTCACAAATATGTGGTCCATGTTGATTTTTCAATAAGCTAGGCTTAAACATGAAGTTCATTCCATTTTAGCATTATACTTAAACCATATATAATTTGTTGCAGGAACCAAGATCACAAGAAGAAACACTTTGCACAAGTACACAAGAAGTATCCTGAGAAACCCTTCTCAACAAGGGAAGAAAACCCAACCAATCATTTGCTATATTCTTCAAGAGAAATACCTCCACCACCATAAACACCTAACACACAAAAGGCTGCTCACAAACCCTAGAAACCTAGCACCCAAGAGAGGTGTGCACTTTTCCCAAGAACAAGTGTTTGCTGAAATTTCCAAACTCACACTTGTGATATGATTCCTCAATGGGGAATTTACCTTTACTTATATTAGACTAAACCTGTCAACATAAGTGTCTATTGACACAACAGGGTCGACCTCACTAACTCACAATATAATTAGTAATTACCAGATTAATTATCTTTTACATTAAGGTGGGGCTGACCTGTTCCCTTTACATTACAATTAGGGTTACAGGGAAGTCTAACTCTTGAACAATATAACAAGGGATCTCATACACCCACTAGTGCTCAACCACTAGGGGCACATCCATAGGGATGTTCATATCTCTATCTCACTGCATCTCACAGGAGAACCACACCCACTAGTGCTCAACCACTAGGATCACATTCACCTGTGCTCATCCACATGCACATCCAACTCAACAGATCTTCTTTCCCACTACATTACACATGAGATTCATCTGGAGTTCATCATCTCAACTCTCTGCTCAAAGGAGGCTAATACATCGTTTTCATCTCTGTCTCAGAACGATGCACCCAACTCATGGGAATTCACACGTTCACCCATGCTTAGCCACATGTACGTCTAACTCATCAGATCTTCTTTCTCACTGCATTACATATGAGAATCATCTGGAGTTCATCTCAACTATCTGTAAGGAGGAGGCCAACACAATGTTCTAGTTCTATCTCATATATGAACCACACACCTAACTCATGGGCTCTCTCTCAGGTCTATGTCCTGGAGGATGTCTCACGCAATTGAAATCATCAATACTCCCTCTCAGCTAGGGAGGCATTCTCCATCAGGCCAAGTCTTGCACGAAAGTACTTGAACTTTGTCTTGGATGTAGTCATCAACACTCTCTCTCAGCTAGAGAGGTATTCTTCACCAAGCTAGTTTGGTGAAGATGTCTGCAATCTACTCATGTGTAGGAAGGTACTGCACATGTACTACTTTCCTCTGCATCATGTCTATGAAAAATGATATTTTATCTCAACGCGTTTCGATCTATCATGAAACACAGGGTTCTCAAAGAGCTTCACACATCTCTGGTTATCATCATAGAATCCATCTCATGATCAAGTAAATTTGTCAGAAGCTTGTGAAGCCACACTGCTTCGCACACTCAATGTTATATACTCTGCTTCTGTGGTACTCAAGGCCACAGAGCTTTGTTTCCTGCTGCACCAGGAAACCATGGAAAAATTCACGGTACAACAAAAACAAGATGTGCTCCTTCGGTCCACTGCGTTCTCTGCCCAATCCACATCGACATATCCCTGCATGACTATGGGAATTTGTTACAGAGATTTGTCTCAGAACGATGCGCCCAACTCATGGGAATTCACACGTTCACCCATGCTTAGCCACATGTACGTCTAACTCATCAGATCTTCTTTCTCACTGCATTACATATGAGAATCATCTGGAGTTCATCTCAACTCTTTGTAAGGAAGAGGCCAACACAACGTTCCAGTTCTATCTCATATAGGAACCACACACCTAACTCATGGGCTCTCTCTCAAGTCTATGTCCTGGAGGATGTCTCACGCAATTGAAATCATCAACACTCCCTCTCAGTTAGGGAGGCATTCTCCATCGGGCCAAGTCTTGCACAAAAGTACTTGAACTTTGTCTTGGATGTAGTCATTAACACTCCCTCTCAGCCAGAGAGGTATTCTTCACCAAGCTAGTTTGGTGAAGATGTTCGCATCGACATATCCCTGCAAACTCAAGTCCACATTAGAGGCATATCTCAGGCCATATCTAGCTGTGCCTCGTATATATCTCAATACATGCTTTGTTGCTATCCAGTGAGTTTGTCTCGACTGACTCATGAATTGACTAATGTACATTCACTGGATAGTATACATCAGGTTTGGTGTTAACCAGATACATCAGTGATCTAATCAACTGTGGATTAATCTCGACAAAATCATCATCATTCATTTTCTTCATCATTGGTGTAAGCATGAATTTTTCTTCTGTCATACTGAACTTCTTTAATATCCCCACTGTATATTTTCCTTGACTCAAGAAAATCTCATCGGTCCTCTGTCATACTTCTTGTCCCAAGAAGTAGTGCATCATACCCAAATCCTTCATCTCGAAATCAGAAGTCAAGGCTTACTTGTATCTAACAACAAGCCTTTCTGAATAAGTCACCAAAATCAGACTCTCGTCACCAACAATGTAATAATGTAGGTTTGGATCAACAACACTCTTGCTGAAGCCCGACTTATCAAGAATCCATCCATATGATGTGGGTTCTAACTCATGGATGGTGGTACAAATGGAAGTGTATCAGGCTTACTGGATCAAGTGTCTCATCATAGACAACTCCCTCTGTTTGTGGGAATCCTCTGGTTACATATCTCTTTTGTATTTCTCGACACTTCCATCAGCTGCATGCTTGATCTTATAGATTCACTTGGAAGTCACCACAAAATTCCCTTCTAGTCTCTGAACAATATCTCATACATCATTCTTTAAGGTATACTGGTATTCTTCTTGTCATGGAAACTTGCCATACCTATTCACCTGTCGCTTCTTCATGTCAAGAAGGCTCATAATCAATGATGTGGCTCATGGATGAAGAGTAGCTCAAAAATCTCTTTGCTTTCTCGGGATATTCCTTGAGGGGCTTATGTGTTCCTCTGCCTCCTGTAGAGTTTTTTGAGCCTAGGTAGGCCATTTATGCCCTACGAAAATATCTCTGGGCATATCAACTAGAGCAATTGGATCAACATGAATAATGTTTGTCTCCCTCTGAACCGCTGAAGGGGGAGAAGGTATTGTCTCACTGTCAATCTCCATCCGATATTCTCTTGATCTTTGAAGGGTTATCTCTTCTTCAAAAACAACATTTCTTCTAGTCTTAATATGTCTCTGACCAGGGATGTAGATCTGAAATGTCTTCGAAGATTCACTGTTATCCCGTAAATGTATCCTTTCTCCCTGAAAGGTCTATCTTAGACTTTTTCTCTTTGGGTACATGAAAAATACAATGTGCACCCGAATATCCTGAATTTTTCAATCTTGGCTTCACTCCAGTGAAGGCTTCTTTGGGAGTTATGTTCTTCAAAATATAGTGAGGACTCATATTCTGTGTCATGCATGCTTCTGCTCACATAATCATAGAAAGATTTTGATCATGTATTATTGCATTGATTTCCTTAATGATGGTTTTGTTCTTCCCCTTTCTCAAATAGTTTTGACTCCCTCTGAAGTCCGAAGTATAACCATCTTCCTTTGTCGTTAACCTGATTGAAACAAGAGAACAAACAAAAGGAAACAAAACAAGAATATCTCTTAAAGGATAATAATGAGTACATCTCTAAAATCAAAACAATTTAAGGATTGTTGTCACAACTACACCACTTATTTGTAATGTAACAACTTTTGAAATGTAGGTTATGTTAAAATATTGTGTAACTGCAAAGAATATTCTTATCCCCTTTTGTGGATAAAGATAAAATATATTTATTATTGATTAGATCAATCCCCTTTTGTGGATTGATCATGTCGGGCATTGTAATTGACCAAATCCCCTTTTGCGGACTGGTCAAACCCTAATTGTAATAGGCTAAATGAAAAGACGGCCCCATAATATATTAAAGTGGTTATAACCACCCATAATGAGAAGTCGGCCCAACCATAATATATTAAAGTGGTTATAACCACCCATAATGAGAAGTTGGCCCTGCTAGTGAAAAGACACCTATTCAACACCTGCTAGTTTGTATAAATAACAGAGTCCAACACCTCATTTGGACACACACTCAGCTCACTCATCTAGTGCGCAAGTATTGAAGGAAGCTGCAATTACCAGTTGCCGGAAGAAGGAAGAGAGAGAGAGGCACATCTTTGGGAGAGAAATTTCTGTGTTGTTTGGTTCATTGTCTTGGCATTGTATTGGCTATCTATATTAAGGAAGTTTTGCTGGGTTTTCTTCCCCATGAGGGTTTCCTAGGATAAATGTTATGTACTCTTGTGATTATGTTTCTCTCAGTGATCCTATCTATGCTATTGTTATCTAGTAAATTGAAAGTAACCTAATAATAGCAGAAACTTTAACATGGTATCAAAGCTAAGCTGAAGAGAGCATATTTCACAAGAAAAAGAAAAGCGTCACTGTTGTCGTACAAGAAAATTAGGGCTTTTTATTGAAGAAGAATTTCAGCCTCAAAACCATCTAGAAAAGTGTGCCCTTCCTCAAGGATGACTTTGGCATCCTCAACACAACTTTTCAGTGGTTAGATCTCCCGAAAAGTGAAACCCTAGTTTTCACAAAGTACCAGAAGTACCAGTGTACCAGAAGTACCAGTGTACCAGAAGTACCAGAAAACTAGAAGCACCAGTCCATAAATCCGCAGATCAAGTTTGAAGGGGTAAAAGTTGGATTTTCTAAAATCTAAACACACCAGGCTACTCGCCTCAGTCCAACGCATCTTTTGGTGAGTTCAGTTTTCAGATACAAGAAATTTGATTTTTCTATTATTTCTATAGCCCAGAGGGCTAGGGTTTATACTGCAAGAAAGAATGGCTACTAGCATGAGGGTAGAAGACACACTGGAAGGATCCAGAAACTTCAGATCTTGGAAGCATAGGTTGCAGATGATTCTAGACGAGAATGATTTCCTAGAACATGTTACAGTGGATGTACTAGAACCAGATGAAGAAGAGAAAAAGATCAAGCATAAGAAGAATGAAAAGAAAGCAAAGAGAATCGTGTCAGATTCAGTAAAGGATCACTTGATCCCTCATATATCCGAACTACAGACATCAAGGAAAATGTATGAAGCACTCAACAGGTTATATGAAAGCAAATACATTAGCCAGAATCTTACCTTAAGAAATCAACTTCGTAATATGAAGATGAAAAACTCATAATCTGTCACATCCTATCTTTTGAGAGTTTCTCAGATTAGAGATCAGCTTGCAACTATTGGAGATGTCATTAATGACAAAGAGCTTGTAACCACAACCCTAAATGGGTTTCCAACATTTTGGATTCCTTTTGTACAAGGAGTGTGTGCAAGATGCAAGTTACCCAAGTTTGATAAGTTATGGGTAGATTGCACACACGAAGAATCTAGACTTGCAAACCAACATAAGAGATTAATTGTTGATGAAGAGGAAGCTCTTATAGCTCAAAAGAACAAAAGAAGTTCCTTCGGGAAAAACAATAAAGAAACTAACTCCATAAGAGTTTCAGATAAGAAGAAAAATGTTTCAAAGATCAGATGCTACAACCGTCAAAAGTTGGGACACTTTTCCTATGACTGTCCTCAAGGAAAAGGGAAAAGAAAGTATCAAGCACATGTGGCAGAGGAAGAGGAATCTCGTCCCTCAAAGAAAGCTTTAATAGAAATTGAGGGTTATGTACTTTAAGTTGAAGATAGTTGATCTGAAGAAAGACAACAAATGGTGGAGTACGTGGAGCCTCCCCACACACACAAAAAAGATAAGTATTCATGTTTATTTCCAGTATCTTTTTTACTTTAATACTTTATCATTACAAGTTAGATTTTTTTGTGAGAATGTAATTAACCTTGTTTTATTTAAGTGTCTATGCATAATTATCAAAGAAAAGGATAAAGAAAGAGATAAAATATTTATTTAAGGTATGATCACTCATGAGAGTGACAAATAAAGCATATTGTAAGTAAGTTTACAAGTCTCGAAAGAAAGAACTTATGCCGTGACTTGTAGAAGATAGACAACATAAGAGGGACATATGATATGGTGATAGTCAGTAAAGACCAGACAATAGCCAATACTTATATAGGAGCATGAGGCTCCTAAAGATGCAAAACATAAATGTTCAAGATGAAGAAAAAGATGGATACTCAGATATAGTTGATGAGATACAGGTAACTACATGTTTCTCTAGTATCGTTCTTATATATGTAGAGGGAGCAGGTTGATCCAATATAAAGTCAGAAAGAAAGAAATGTTCGAACTCAAGAAGGCACCCATGATATTACATAAGAGAACTTCAAGGATGATGATTATAAGCTATTAGTTTGGTGCAAGAGGGAGCCATGTCTCCGAGTTCGAAATGGAGGATCATGATTTGATGCAGTTAGGAAAGAAGATGGATGGTGCCCAACAGGTGGGTAGCATGGTATTATACCATGGAAAGATTTTGGACTGCAAGAGATTTTTTAGATCCCATAGCCAGACCTTTGTAGAGAAGGAAGAGACCTTTGTAGAGGAGGAATGAGCAATCCCACAGGTAGACCTTCATAGAGAAGGAGAAAGAGAAGATACCTTCATAGAGAAGGAAGAGACCTTCATAGAGAAGGTGAATGAGAAATTTGCCAAGGTTGGCCTCTGTCCAAGTGTTGAGTTTTGGATACTCTAGGGACATGATAGAATACCCTCATAGAGAGGGGTGTGACCACTTTCATAGAGAGGAAAGTGGATGTTTCTCCAATGGGGCAGCGGGCAGATACTCTCCTCTGGCCAAGGATGGAGTAGCCTGGAACAAAAACCTTGACCATGTAGAATGGTTAGTTGGCTCTTGAGGTTTGTGTCATGATCCTGCGTGAATCATGGAAAGGGAGTCTAGTCTTGCCCAGGCTAGCATCTTAGCTTCTCTAGTTCATGTGGGATGACTAGGAGTGAAGCTATGGTAGTAGTCCTCCCCAGTGGATGGGTGAGATATATGACTACAAAAGAAGGGAGCACATAAAAGGAAGGGCAAAACTCATAGAATATCTTCTGTGTGAAGATAAGATATCTTCTGTGTGAAGATAAGATATCTTATGTGTGAAGATAAGAAAGAAGTATCCTCTGCGTGAAGACAAAAGAAAGAACGAATATCTTCTGCGCGAAGATAAAGAGAACAAAACTTCTGATGATTTAAAGATATGCTAGCCAATGATCATGATTCCATATGACCAAGTGGATTATATTCATGCCTCCTGTTATCCAGTTGATGATGTTACCCAGTTGATGATGTTGCCCAGTTGATGATGTTATCTAGTGGATGCTGCTGCCTAGTTGATGTTGACATCCGGTGACCTGTCAAAAGATAAAGAATATCCTTCTTGTTAAGAGGGAGTGTTAAAATATTGTGTAACTGCAAAGAATATTCTTATCCCATTTTGTGGATAAAGATAAAATATATTTATTATTGATTAGATCAATCCCCTTTTGTGGATTGATCATGTTGGGCATTGTAATTGACCAAATCCCCTTTTGCAGATTGGTCAAACCCTAATTGTAATAGGCTAAATAAAAATATGGCCCCATAATACATTAAAGTGGTTATAACCACCCAGAATGAGAAGTCGGCCTAGCCAGAATATATTAAAGTGGTTATAACCACCCAGAATGAGAAGTCGGCCCTGCCAGTGAAAAGACACCTGTTCAACACCTGACAGTTTGTATGAATAAGAGAGGCCAATGCCTTATTTGGACACACACTCAGCTCACTCATCTAGTGCGCAAGTATTGAAGGAAGCTGCAGTTACCAGTTGCCGGAAGAAGGAAGAGAGAGAGAGGCGCATCCTTGGGAGAGGAATTTCTGTATTGTTTGGTTCATTGTCTTGGCATTGTATTGACTATCTATATTAAGGAAGTTTTGCTGGGTTTTCTTCCCCATGAGGGTTTCTTAGGATAAATGTTGTGTACTCTTGTGATTGTTTTTCTCTCAGTGATCCTATCTATGCTATTGTTATCTAGTAAATTGAAAGTAACCTAATAATAGCAGAAACTTTAACAGGTTAGAGGCATGATAATTAAAAAAAACAAACTTGGAGTCTTCACTTCCAGTGTGTTGTTCCTTTGAATGCACTGAGATCTCTCTGGATCCATGACTTCAACAAAAGTTCCTTCCTCCCGCAATTTCCTTCATGACAATGATACAAATAATATATACAAGTGAATACCTGAGGATGCTGATATGATTTCTCCAATGACACTTGGATGATCTCTGTTCTCTGAGATATTTATGAAGAAGATAGTCACATTGTCACCTTTGTTATTTTGAAGTCGACCCTTCAATGTAAGGGCTTGAGTAGATGATTGGATTCCTTGTCCTGACGTCATCTTCCTTCCATTCATTGATAGCTGTCTCTGGTAAACCCTTTTGTATCACCCACAATAAGTCTTCATCCGAAGTCTTGCCTTTGCTTGATCCATCAAGCTTATCTTCCATCATAGTTTTAGATACTTCAAAAACCCTTGTCAACTGGGCTAGAAAACCTAATGGCTAGGATGGGCTAGCAACCTTAGCTTTTGTTGGGCTTATGAATGCCAACAATAAGCCTTGAAAGTCATAAGAACATAGGTAATCTTTAAGTCTTCTTCAAGGAGCTGCAAAAACCCTAAAACCATAAATCTGCAGAAATTTGCGGAACCCTAGAAACCCTAAGGCCAAAAATAAAAAATTCTCGTAATTTCACTTTAAGAGATTCTGGAGGTGCGTTGAAGGAGGCCGTACCCTCCTGTCCAAATTTTAGCCCCAACTTCCAAGTGTGAAGTGCTGAAAATGCCAACCAAGAGAGGGTCGTACAGATTTTTCAGAAACCCTAGAGGGCCGTATAAATTTGCAGAAAAGGGAGGACGAATGCTTTAATGTTTGTGCAATTTGTTCTTCAAGACCTATGCTTTGATACCATGTTGATTTTTCAATAATCTAGGCTTAAGCATGAAGTTCATTCCATTTTATCATTTTACTTAAACCATAGACAATTTGTTGCAGCAACCAAGATCACATGAAGAAACACCATGCACAAGTGCACAAGAAGTATCCTGGGAAGCCCTTCTCAACAAGGGAAGAAAACCCAACCAATACTTTTCTATATTCTTCAAGAGAAAGAAATCCACCACCATAAACACCTAACACACAAAAGGGTGCTCACAAACCCTATAAACCTAGCACCCAAGAGAGGTGCACACTTTTCCCAAGAACAAGTGTTTGCTGAAATTTCCAAATTCACACTTTTGATATGATTCCTCAATGGGGAATTTAAATTTACTTATATTAGACTGAACCTGTCAACATAAGTGTCTATTGGCACAACAGGGCCAACCTCACTAACTCACAATATAATTATTAATTACCAGATTAATTATCTTTTACATTAATGTGGGGCCGACTTGTTCCCTTTACATTAAAATTAGGGTTACAGGTAAGTCTGACTCTTGAACAATATAGAAAGGGATCTCCTACACCCACTAGTGCTCAAACACTAGGGGCACATCCATAGGGATGTCCATATCTCTATCTCACTACGTCTCATAGGAGAACCACACTCACTAGTGCTCATCCACTAGGATCACGTTCACCTATGCTCATCCACAGGTATGTCCAACTCATCAGATCGTCTTTCCCATTGCATTACACATGAGAGTCATCTGGAGTTCATCATTTCAACTCTCTGCTCAGAGGAGGCTAATACATCATTTTCATCTCTGTCTCAGAACGATGCACCCAACTCATGGGAATTCACACGTTCACTTTTGCTTAGCCACATGTACATCTAACTCAACATATATTCTTTCTCACTGCGTTACACATGAGAACCATTTGGAGTTTATCTCAACTCTCGGTAAGGAGGAGGCCAACACAACGTTCCAGTTCTATCTCAGATAGGAACCACACACCCAACTCATGGGCTCTCTCTCAGGTCTGTGTCATGGAGGATGTCTCACACATCTGTAATCATCAACAGACCACACCACTTACCAATACACCACCAAAAGGCTTTGATGTGAGAGTTAGCATCACCATTATTACACAAATCAAGCAAGTTTTCAATATCTTCTTCAGGAAGTTCACAAGGGTAACCAATTATTCTTGAAAAATCAATAGGATTATAAAAATCCTCCAAAGGTAGACTCATGAGAAAAGAATTTTTTTTTACAGGAAAGGAATGAGACCCAAAAATTATTAAGGATCCTACGAGAGGAAATTTTGTTTGACCTCCTCCAAAAAACTCTCAGGTTCAAGGATGAAGCTAAGAAAACCATGAGTTCCTTCTTGAATAATACTTTGTTGAATTATTTTGAAGTGGAGTCGCCGGATGATCAGGTTTATTCTAAACAAACAAGAAGCATCAAACAAAGCAAAAACAAGAAGGAAAACAAAAAGTCATATTCTGAGAATAAAATACTTGTCCCCGACAACGATGCCAAATATGTTGTCGTCCTTATACACACCTACTAACGTGGAGAAGTCTCCAACCCACTTGGTGTGTCCTTGGAGGCACAAACCTAAGTCTAGACCCACTGTCACCTTGATTTAGACGTCTTCCGTCTAGGCTCACTCCTAGGGAATCCAGGGGGTAGAGCCTATTAAACTATGTGAAGTTTGATTAATGATGTAGGAGTTAATTCTAAAGAAATCCCAACCCAATGATAGACAACAAATGAAAAAAGTGCAGTTCCTTTAATGACAAACAAACCCTTTATTTACAGATCAACAATTAGACCAGTGCCTAAAGATTAGCCAAAGTCGATTAAATGAGATATACAACATGAATACAATTATACAAGAATGAAACAATGCTATGAGATAACCACAATAAGTAACTTATACCAATTATATTCAAATAAATAAAGAATGTTACAAATAAAGAATGCTTTGAAATAAGTATTCATAATAAAGGAAATTGCTTGAAAGTAACTTGCTTGAAAAGTAAATGTTGTGAGAGAGTGTGTAGGTTGATTTTAGTAGGTTTTAAGTCTCTCTTGAATTACGCAGGAATTTTAGTGTGAAAGATGCAAGCCTAGACCATGTGACTACCCCTAATTCGTATCCCTTCAACCAAAAGGAAGTGTTGGGTGCTCAAGAAGAAGAACAAACAAGGTTCTTCCCTAGATCCACAAGTCAATTCCGAAATGCTTGGGTGCTCAACAATGACATGTCGTGTTGTGAAACCGTCCCCAGCTTCAACCCCTTGTATCCTCCCAAGTCAACATTTTTGGTGGTAGAAACAATAATAAATTGGGTGCCTAATTAATCTAGCCTCTCAATCCTTTGCCATTTCTTAGTTACCCAAGATCCATAAAGCGGCAAGGGGAGGGAACATGGGGCAAAGACGGGGCACAAGTTTGATTACTTTGCAACAAATTAAAACTTAAACTAGCCTTCACGATATTGCATGGATGGCAAAGCCAATCACTATGCAAGGTGTGGACACAATTAAATAAATTAAATGACTTGAAAATAAATGACAACCTCACAACTATGACAGAAGATGGAGGACAAGCCTACTGATTTTGGCCAAGGTGGGTAAATAAAAGTAAAACAAACAATTAAATCTGAATCTAGCCTTCACGATATTGCATGGAGGACAAACCCAATCACTATGCAAGGTGTGGGAAAAACACAAAAACTTATTTACACTTTGCAGAAAAAATTAAAGTAGAAATAATGCAAGCACAAGAGTCTCTCTTGGGTTGCTTACAATGCTTAGAAAGTGAAATAGAGAAGAGGGTTTGGCACCCAAACTCTTGGATTCTTCCTTGAGTCTTTTGGGAGCAAAAACTATGCACAAATTCTCTTTAAACCTGTAAAAACCTGCAAAAAACAACAAATTTTTCTTGCTGGAAATTACTAAAATTACTTGAAACATGTTATTTCTATGATAACACAATATGCATAAATTATTTAATAAAAAATATGAACATAAAAAGAGAGATTAGATTGCAGATTTAGATGAAAATAACACTATAAAATGATAAATATGTGGCTAAAAATAAAAACAAAAAATGTAGAAGCTTTAGATGGCTGAAAAAAATGGATTTCCAGATCTGAAATCCACTCCTCCAAGTCTTTAGTAACTTGCAGATTTTTGTAAACCCTTGCTACAAAATACAAAGAAGGTGAGTGTGTTCTAATAACTTGCAAAATACTTTCCAAATTAACTAGAAACAACTCACAAAGACTAATAGTAGGACTACTACTAATCTATCCCAGACAAAATACTTTGCTTGGAACTCCAAGTAAAAATGCAAGAAAGGAAATACAAAAGAGATAAATTGCAACAATATTACCTCATAAACAAGCTAAACAATGGATCGAATAATACTCTGAGAGACACAAGATATCCTCCAAAGCTTCTATTTTATTAACCAAGAAAAGATTTACCCAATGACACCAAGAATCATGAGATAAAATGGGAGAGAATGAGAAAGAGATGGGAGAGATTTTGACATAGTAGAGTTGCTGTGAGAATAGATGTGAAAATGAGGAGGATGAGGCTTTATTTTATATGAGGGAGTGATGAGAGACCTCTCTTGGATGAATTACAAGTGTCACCCATCCAATAGAGAGAGAACAAGTCAAGAAAGAGACACTTTTAGGGTTTTGGTAGTGAGTTAGGGTTTGAGGGGTGAGATGTGAAGGGGGAAAACACATTTTGAATTGTCATGGTGGGTTATTATAAGTGGATTTTTAATTTTCCATCTTATGAAATACATTAGAAATCATTTCTCCACTCTCTCACGACTTTAGACATTTTTACAATTTTTGGTTTTTTTACCTTAGCCAATTATTTGCTGACTTTTGACTAACTTTGATTCCTCATGGACAATGACCTAGAAAAACTTGTCCAATTGAGATGAAACTTGGTCCAAGGGTGTAGGGGATCATAATCCATTTTATTTTAGTACTCACACCCCTATAAAAAATCCACAAGGACCAAATTTTTACATTTTACATAAAAAAAATTAAAAATTTCAATTAATGAAAAATTTTAATTATTAAAAAGAACATATCAAAACTTAACGAAATTTTGCAAGACTCTAGGATATGTATAAAATTTTCATTTTCAACATTCTTAAACCTTATTCGCCCCTTTTGATCGATCATTAGAACACCTTTCACCACTTTGGAGGATTTTGTGAGTGAAAAACTCAAGGATAATTAAATTTGCCTAATAGGCAAGATTAATTACCCGAGGAAAAAACTAGTCGATGAAAGGAATTCCCTAATGATAAAGTCCTAGGAAACCAACTAAAAATTGACTCATTCTAACATATTACATTATTATCCTAGGCAGGGGAGCAGACATTCTGTGTATACAGAAAGACGTGCTGGGGCAAAATTGCCCTACTGAGCCATAAGTCTTCAAAATTGTTGTACCACAAGGTACATATCTTCATGGTACATGATGTTGACCCCTAGTCAAAATAGGTGGTCAAAGGGGCCCACATTTGATAATGGATTCAATTCTACTCTCCAAGGATCAATTACAAAAACATTTGGATACCTTAAAAGTTGCATGAGAAAATAAATTCAATGAAATAATTGAATACTCAGAAGATGAAGTAGAAAAGTGGTTGATACATTATGTAAACAAGAACGAAGAGGTTGAGGACACGTTGCATCTACTCAGTTTTGATATTAGAGATATTGAGAAAGAATGATTTGATGCAAGGATAAAACATGAAACAACAATTGCTCCCATGCCGGAGCATATCAATGTATGGTTAAAGAAAGCATTGATAAAGATAATTGTGCCAGATAAACCAAAGTTAGTTATAACTTCCGCATAACCTCTAGCCAAAAAATCTACAAAAATCACCTCAACAAGCGAATAATGAGACCTCTCCATCCATCATGGTAAGTCGAGTAATCACATTATTTCTTTTTCTTAGTTGATGGCCACCCAACCTTTCTTGTTTTAGAATCTGTGAAAACTAAAGGCCGAACCCTAACTATTTTCCTTTTCTATCTTCCAAGTATTTATTTGATTTCTAGTTTGTAGAAGCCCAATCCCAGTCCTCTTTGAAGTACGAATGCCTTTTACTTTTCATGAACATTTCAGACATCACTATTTTCAATACAAACTTTTGTATAGTTTTTGAGGATCCCTAGAGAGCTATTCAAGACATTACATTAATGATTTCTCAGACTTTGATTTTAAAGCACGAGGATTCAAATGTATTGTCGATAAAAATATTTTTTGAGTCTAATGCAATAATAATGTCAATTTCTCCATGAATGCGAACCGGTTTTTGATCTTGTCCAATGATGTGTTATTTTGATCATGCTATGATGGAAATGTTATCTTCTCAGATTCCTTATCTTTATAGTTTATTGTCTTGTATAATATTGTGAATATTCATTTCCTTAATAAGCCTGGTCCTCTCACATTATTTCTTTTCATGTGAATATTTATTTTATGAAAACCTAGTATTTTATAGTCTTCTTTTCTAAATTATGAAATATTGATAGAGGAGTACCACCTCTTTAAAAATGTAGGGGGATTTATCCTCATCATGTTATATTGACGATATTAAACCATCATTTATATCAACATTTTTGGCGACCATAGTGGGGACAAACAAAAGGATGGTTTCCGAAAACATAAATTGGAATGACTCAACCAGAGCCCAACCAACCACAAATACAAGTTTGACTTAGATATCAAGGAAGTATTTTGCATCAATTGTATGACCTAACCATTAAAAAAACAAAGATTCATCAAGAACTTGAAAGAGCATGGGAAGTTCTTGCTCGAGAAGAAGAAATAACTATAGCCTTCAAACAAACAAGACACCAGTAAAACCTTAAAAGTTGGAATCATACAAAGGTCCATTAATAGGGAGTAAAACTAAGGAACTTGAGATTCATAAAAAAACCCAAGATTTAACATATGAAGTTGTGATCATAACTATCATGGGTGATTGAGAAGAAGAAAGAAATGAAATTCCTAACAAAGAAAGAAATGAAAGACAAAGAAATCCAAGAAGGAGAGTTAGATTTAGTTCTCTTAACTTATAAGGAGAATAACATTAGTTGCCAACTCTTCCTCAAGGGATTTACCTATTTTTTTAGGCGACGAGATTATGGATCCCAAAAAGCATATGGATTAGTTACTTAGTATCTGTGATATTCATTTAATTGAACATGATGATGTAATGGCTAAAGTTTTTCTTCAAACTTTGATAGGCCTAACCTATGACTGATATAGTTTTCTTCCGGCTCAATCTATTGCCTCTTTCAATGATATAGAATATAGGTTCATGGACATATATGAAAAACCTATTGTATATCATACATTACTCACTCAATTCACCCAAATCCATGTTCAAAAAAGGGTGAAAGAACCAGGGATTTTAATTTGTGATTTTTTAAGACATTGAATCAATTCCCAGATGAACATCATATAAATGCCCTTGTTATATTTGGATGTTACAATAATGCCATGCCATCGAATGTGAACTATGCAATAAGAGTTTCAAAGATAAATACATTGGATCAAACAATTCAAAAGGCAACATAAATGGAAGAATACACGCTAGAGACTAATCTCGACCTTGACATTATCTTGGGAAAAGTACAAAGGTAGATGACAAGTCTAACATTTTCATCCCAAGGACCATCAACCTCAAGGATTAATGAGGGTCGAGCAATTGGGGGAGGGATTTTTCAAGGACAAACCCCTAATGTGAGAAATAATCTTGAAGTTGTTGACAAATACCTCATATGGCATGTCTTAAACCCTCTAGGGCCCATATTTTATCTACTTTAAACCCTAGAAAACCTTTCTTTATCTTCCTTTGACACACTTTTGGATACAAAATGGTTTCTTGATATTAATTGGCTTATTAGATATAATTATATTTCTTTTATTTGTTTTCTTCTCTATAATCATGGTCACAAGTTATATTTTGTTGCTAACACTTTGCTATGGTTTGAATTTCTTGTCATGTGCTAGATAAAATATACCATGCAAACAAACACGGTGAGGCTACGCTCACTTCTTTATATTAAACGAAGACAGATTACATCCTTATATAGGAAAAGACTCTCCCGAGTCGGCTACATGCAAACCAAAAGACAACTAGATAACTGAATCTTAACTAAGCACCGACTCTTCTAACTGGCGCTTATTACTGGTGCTAACAACTAGCTAACATCTCCATTATTTCCAAGTATCCCCCTTAATGGAGAATGGATTGACTTTTACACCTAACATCTCCCTAAACAGTTCAAACTTAATCTTTCCAAGAGGCTTAGTGAAAATATCAACAGTATTTTCACTAGTATTACAATACACAAGATTTATT
>ML832814.1:0-13299 GCA_009831015.1 Picea engelmannii
TCATATTTGGATGATGAAATTGATGAGGGATTTTGGTTAAGGTACATGTTGGGTACATGGTTGAGACAAGTAGTTGATGAGTTGGCACACACATGAGGTGTATAGTTGATGATGTTGGTACATATTGATGAGTCATAGTTGATGAGTAGTTGACACATGCTTGGTACATACTTGGTACATGGTTGGATTCACTTGTTTATGGTACAGGTTGATTACAGGTTGTTTGGTATAGGTTGGTGCATGGTTGATGCACTTGTTTACGGTACAAGTTGATTATAGGTTGAGGTACAAGTTGATGCATGGTTCAGGTTTATTGGTACATGTTTACAACGGTATATCTCACAGTGATAGTGTGACAGTGGTTCCATCATTCTACTTCTACTTCAGGGTGGTTGGACGGGGAAAGGACAGGTTGTTGTAGACACCCTCTGGTTGTAGCCGGAGAACATAGGGGGTTGAAGCCTCCTGGTTGTAGCCAAAGAATAGGGGATTTAGAGCTTCCCTCAGGTTGTAGCCTAAGAAACAAGGGGTTTGGAGCCTCCTTCCAATTGCAACTAGAAAACAAAGGAATTTGGTGCTTCTAATGAATGTAACTCTTCAAGACATATAAGAAAAATATTTTCATAGTTTTCTCCCGCTTTGGGTTTCCATGTAAAACACTGGTGTAATTTGTATGTGTATGATTGTTCACTTGTTCATTTCTTATTTACTTTGTAGTTATTGGATGATAATGCTACATTGATATAGCACTTGAATTATATAGTTAAAAATGATTAAATTTCTCTATTACTGATTGACCCCCCCTCTCAGTAATCCAACACACCCAACTAGTAAAGGTAACCGTTTCTTTGGATGTATTTTCAGAGAGAACATCGAGAGGAACCCAATTTAACGAGTTGTTGTTATTGGTACGAAGATTGATTTACTTGTCTACTGAGGTGTCACCTTTAATTATTTACTAACCAATTGTATTTTCGTAATACTTCTACATAGATGTCATCTCCTCATATTCTTATTGTTACACATATCTCTACTGTTACCTTTATGTTCCAAGTCCAACCAGCTAGTGTACAAATATTTTCTTCTATGGCTTACAATATATTTTTATAAGACCCTTTTCTAGTTACTTATTGTATTCTGAAGTTCCGCTCCTTGTTGGTTACATGTGGTGTAACCCTCATGAATCATAGAAGAAGGCAAATTGTCCTCCTTACTATTTGACCTGATTAACCCTATGTTAGTCTATTACTACACCATTTTTTTTTCATTTATATTATTTGTTCTGTTAATAACCCTGTGGTCATGTTGTGGTTAATTTTATGGTGGTAAGACCGGTGGCATCCCAAGACATAACAAAGTCTAGTGGTTTACAGAGGTTATTAAATGGTAGTGGTCAACATATGTACTAGTCTGGACGTCAGAGTTGTCGCTCTCTGTAGTGGTCTAATAGTGTAGATTTGCTTTGATTTTAATACGTTATCATGGATCTCTCCTTGAAATTTACATTTTAATATCATGGTGTGATACACAGTTTAAAGTTTCTTCATCAACCGTTGGTGTCCATCCTTCATATGTTTTCTTGTTACCGATTGATCTAATCTCCTTTCGAAAATTTCCAGGTCTATACGACCTCTTCACTAGAGTCAAGTGATAGTTTTTAAGTGTAAACAAAAATTAACCAAATTATTCCAAGGCTTCCGATGTTTAGATCGTGACTGAGTGATTGAGTCTCTCATTTACGAAGATATGCTTTTGATTTTAGCATAGGAGTGTACAAATCAAATTTTTCCTAGAAATCTAACTTTATCTAATTTAGATAGTTTTTTTAATTATGAAAAATATGGCTTAAAATATGTATATACATAACATAATTACAACATGTAAATATGATGATTATATTAATGAATTAGAAGGTGTAATAGCAAAGACTTATAGTAATTGTCTTTTTTTATGTAGTTATTAATCAATAAATTATAGTAATGACTACGTAAATGATTTCAATTAACAATTGTTGAAATTAAGTTACAACATAAGCATTGAACATAAATTTAATAATACACCTATTGCACAATCTTAGGTAATGTGTAACGAAGAGCTCATGTATACACTTTTTACCACTTAGATATTCTCATTAAAATAGTGTTGGTACATCATTTAACAATTGCCTAATGGAATTGTATTTGCGCAGGTGATATTTACTATTTACGTGTTGAATTTTTCTTTTAGTTATATCATTTGTTAAGTACTTAGGCTTATCTCATTATTGTTTTTCTTGTGTCTTCTTACTTGGAAGATTAATAAAGTGGGTGTTCAATACGAGTCCTTCTTTTATCGTGATGAGATTCATTACTATAGGGTTGTGTCATTACTCCCTGGAGGATAAGCCTTTCTTCTGCGCAATTATTTATTTTCGTACATAAGAAACAAATGGAATGTATTTTTGTGTTATGATATATATTTTTAAAATCAAATGTTGGAAATTTAAATTAGTTGTGTATTATGACAAGTTACTCTTGGATTTAAAAATAAAAATTATACAACATTCGTTGTATTCGCTTACTCATCAATATTTAGTTAAGGAGGGTCTTTACATATGGTATCAGAGTGAGGTTACACTCTGCGACACCGGACTCGTTGTGACTTCCAATGCATTTTATTTAGTTAATGATGTATCACTAATATAAATTGAATTGGTCCCACGGGGGTGTAGACCGATTGGCAAGTGTCGTGTAAATGGAAGGAAATATGTAAAGGAGGTCTCAAGTTCAATTCTCACCTCGATTTATCTGTGTTCCATGCTTGCGGGTTGTGTGGTGCACCTGGGGGTATAGTGGTAGCAGACGGGTATCGACCACGTGTCACGCGAGTATGAGAACAATGAGTTTCCGATTCCCCCAACATATATATATAAACTGAATTTGTTTTATGGCGCATGTATCATGGTTAGAGGATGAAAAATGAGTAGATGTTGGGGTGTGGGAGGAAGAGGAATGCCTCCTTTAAGTACACCCGCACCCGAGGGATCTTCTCCACAGGGAGAAGAGAATACTACTGAGTAGGAGCATGTTGCAGTGGACAATGTCATGGGTATGATGAGGTCTTTTCAGAGGATGTCATAGGCACTGATAAATCGCCTTGATAGAGATGAGGGCAGAGGATATGCACCCAATGAGGGTTCATATCATCCTCCTATAGTTAGTGGTAGTGTTCATAGAGAACTCGAGAAGGTAAAATTTGTCGTGTTCGGGGATTCCAAGAACGGTTTAGCCGCCGAAGCTTGGTTGGAAAATATGGCAATGTGCTTTGCACTGCACGATTACACCTCTAACATGAAGGCCTGTATGGTGGTCTTCCAACTGAAAGGAAGTGTTCTTCTTTGGTGGAAGACACTCTTACCACAACTGGATATGGGAGTTGAAGATGTGTCTTGGGAATTGTTTGAGGAGCGATTCCGAGAGAGGTACCTATATGAAGAGTTCATTGAGAGGCAGCTTAATGAATTCAATGCTTTATGATAGGGTAGTTGTATAGTACCTGATTATGAGGATAAATTTATGGAGTTTCTCAGATATGCTCTGGACCTGGACACTAAAAATTTAAAGGTTAATAAGTTTTTTTTTGGTCTCAACTACAACATCCGTGCTAAGATGAGGATCTTGATGCCTCAGACTTTGCACGATGCAATACAAAAATATTTTATCATTGAAGAAGAGTTGAACAATGGGGGTCAGGGTAGTACTCCTTCTAGGAAGACAAGATAGACACCACATAGAGCACCGCCACAATAGACACCTGTTAGACAGACTTATGGGCACCATGATACACTCAAAGGACCTGTATTTTCTACATCACGTAGACAGAATACCCATAGTAGTATTCATGTCATCCTCAACAACAACAATAATATAGATCTGTTCCACAGAATAGATCGGGGCCTCAGAACTCTAGTCCAACAGATTCTTTCTCTGAAACTAGGAGCACTGGCCCTAAGAATGAATGTTGGAATTGTGGAGAACCCCATTATCAGAGAGATTTTCCTATCAAGAAGGAGAGAACTTCTGGATCAGCAGGACAAATGAAAGTAGGATATTTGGGAAAGGACCATAGAATTCATGCTATGGTGAATAACCGCCAGGACGAGCATCATTCTATAGTTCTCAAGACGTCAGGTATGATAACAAAACAAGAATTTAGTATTTTTATAGATCAAGGAGCTAGTGAGAGTTTTATATCTAGTGCTTCGCTCAAATAATTAAGGTGAATGCAGTTGAGCAAGATGAGTTTAGATATGTAGAAATGACATATGGAGCCAAGCAAAAAGTTGGAGGAAAGATAAAATATTATAAAATTAATATGGGTGAATTCGTCGCTAGTGTAAACCTTTTTGTCACAACCTTAGGATCCTATGACATTGTGATTGGAATGGATTGGTTAGAATTGCACAACGTGATACTTAACTGTAATAAAAAAATATTAAGTTTGATTGATGATTTGGGATAGAACCGAGTAATTGTAGGTAGAAACCAAGGAGTATCACTAAGATTTATTACTTCCCTACAATTGAAGAAAAATATGCGCAAAGGATGTAAGTTGTATGCCATTTTGTCCCTTAGAGAAAAGGGTGACACGAAAAGATTGGAAGACTTTCCAGTAGTATCAAAATTTGTTGATGTTTTTCCTAAGGAACTACCGGGTTTACTGCCAGAAAGAGAATTGGAATTTACTATAGATATAAAACCTGGAACAAAACAAATTGATAGAACGACTTATCGAATGTCAACACCTGAATTGCAAGAGTTAAATATGCAATTTAAAGTTATTATATTTGGGATTTATATGTCCAAGTGTATCACCATGGGGTGCACCAATAATTTTTGTAAGAAATAAGGACAGATCGTGGAGGCTTTTCATTGACTATCATCAATTAAATAAAGACACGATCAAGAATCAATACCCGTTACCAAGAATTGATGACTTATTTGATCAAATGAAGGGGAAAACCGTATTTTCAAAGATTGATTTGAGATCGGGATATCACTAGTTGTGAATCAAAGAGAAAGACATTCCTAAAACAATGTTTAAGACAAGATTTGGACATTACGAATTTACGGTATTACCATTTGGATTGACAAATTCCCCTGGTGTATTCATGAGTTTAATGAATGGGGTATTCCACGAGTAATTGGACAAGTTCATATAGGTATTTATTGATGATATATTAATTTACTCTCAGACAAAAGAGGAGCACGATGAACATCTGAGATTAGTTTTGTAGTGTTTAAGAGAAAATAAGTTTTACAAAAATTTGTCGAAGTGTTCTTTTTATCAGACGAAGATACACTATTTGGGACACATTATTTCTGGAGTAGGTGTCATTGTGGATCCAATGAAGGTAGAGGCTATTATGGAATGGACAACACAAACAAATGTGCAAGAAGTACGTATTTTGGACAAGGAATTCTTAGTATGCACTGACACATCCAAAGAAGGTATGGGTGGAGTAGTAATGAAAGAAGGTCGAGTTATCGCATATATGATGAGGTAGTTCTTTTGGAGTTATCGCATTGGTTTTTTCATTTTCGACGTTTCGGACCAAACCAGTGTGGTCCTCAATCAGGAAAATAATATGAGATATGAAGGAAAAAGATTTAACAAGTGTAAATAAATGCATGAAAAGATATTATGAAGAGTCGACTTATTAAAAGTGAAATTAATGAATTTTTATAAACCTAAAAATATTGTTTATTCAGAGCCGACTTAAATCAAATGAAAACAAGAAATTAAAAAACCTAAAAAATATATTAATTATTAATTGACTTTCTAGAATGAGTCATTGTGGTTAGTGTTGGGATCCAGTTCTGACTAATTTACCATCCATCATCTATGTTTAGATTCTTAGGTTGTTTTTCAATTTTGATTGCTTCTCTAAATTTCATATTGTGATAGTGATCTATCTTGGCAAGAATTTTGGCATCTTCAATACAAATGTGATGTTTAGTTTTGTATGAATGTTCTGCCAAGGCTTAGGGACGAGTGCGATTATGTTTAATGTCAAAGACATGTTCTTGAATCCTAATTCTGAAGGAGCGACCTGTTTCTCCTATGTATTGTTTACCACATGAGCATGGGATCATATAGACACCCTTCTATCCGATGGGATCAACATGGTCTTTGACTGACCTAAGGGAACTTCTAATAGTTTTTAAGGGTTTGAAAATTGCCCCGATGCTTTTCTTTTTCAAAATCCTAGCAAGCTTGTTTGTTGTCCCTTGTATATAGGGTAAGAAAACCTCGGACGCATCATTATTCGTTTGTTCATGCTGTATTACTAAGAAAATGCATATATTTCAAGGAAACTAAGAAGGCATGAAGAGAATTATGCAACACACGATTTGGAATTATTAGCGATTTTTTATGCCTTACGTGTTTGGAGGCACTATCTTATTCAACGTAAATTTGAGTTGAAAACCGATCATAGTGGATTGCAACACATTTTTACTTAGAGTGACTTGAATGGGCGACAAAGACGTTCATGAAATTTTTTAAGTGAGTATGATTTTGAGATCATATAAATTAAATGAATAGTTAAAATAGTAGAAGATGCGTTGAACCAAAGACCATGCATTTTCTCACTAATACCCCTAAAGTTGAATCTTCAAGAAAATATTTTAGCATTACAGATTGATGATGACTAGTATAAGGAAGTAAAAGACAATATTGGACAAGATACCATGATGATACCTAGAGATCATGGTAATTACTCGAACAATGACATACTATTAAGATATAATGGAAGAATTTATGTACCACCAAATGATGAATTGAGAAATTTTATTTTGAACGAAGCTCATCGAGCAGTGTATATGACTCCTCTTGGAGTCACGAAAATAAAGGAAAATATTAAACCAATATTATTTTGGAAGGGAATGAAAACTGATATAGTTAACTATGTGGTGAAATGTCTTGAATGTCAGTAGGTGAAGGATGAACATAGACATCCAATCAGATTATTACAACCACGTGTGATTCTTGAATCGAAATGGGAAGTTATATCGATAGATTTTATTGTTGGATTGCCATTGATGACAAGAAGACACGATTCTATTTTTGTAGTTGTCGACACTTTTATGAAGAGTGCACATTTTATTCCAGTTTGCATGACATATCACACCCCTGACATAGCTATAATATTTGTTAATGAAATTGTGAGATTGCATGGTGTACCGAGGAACATAATATCCGATCGAGGATCAATATTCATTGGACATTTTTGGACTAGTTTCCAAGAGGTCTTTGGAACACATTTAAATTTTAGTACTACATAGCACCCCGAAACTGATGGAAAAACAAAAAGAACGAATCAAATTCTAGAAGATATTCTTCGAATGTATGTGATGGATCAACAAAAATGATGGGACGAATTTTTACCATTGGTAGAGTTTGCGTACAACAACAATTATCAGAGTTCAATAAAGATGGCACCTTTTGAGTTTCTAAATGGACGACCATGTCAGACACCTTTGAGTTGGGATCGACTGGAAGATAGGGTCCTGGTGGGACTAGAAGTGATTTAGGAAATGAAAGATCAAATGTGAACCATAAAGAAAAGGATTAAGGAAGAACAAGACCAAGAAAAGAGTTATGCAGATGTGCATCATATAGACCATAGTTATGAGGTTGGTGGTTAATTGTTTTTGTGGGTGAAGTCGCATAAGAGTTCGATTAAATTTGGAAAGGGCACTAAAATATCTCCTAGGTTTGTGGGACCTTTCGAAGTTATAGAAAGGAAAGGACCTGTGGCTTACCGACTATCCTTACCTAATTCTTTGAGGTGTATGCACAATGTGTTTAATGTTTCAGTTTTACGTCATAATATTTCAGATCCATCACATGTTATTGATTTGAGTTCATTGCATGAATTTGACGAGGGTTCTCTCATGGTAGAACTAATATTCATACTGTACCATCGCACTCGAAAACCACAACATCGATTGGTCGATCAGGTCAAGGTCCAGTGGGACAATTATAGTCCACATTCTGCTACTTGGGAGGATGTATATGAGATGCGTCAGTAATTTCCTTATTTATTTTGATAGTTTGATATATAGATTAGTAGCAACTATTTATTGCTTCATTGTTAGATTGTACAAACTTTAGGACGAAGTTTAAAACAAGAGGGGGTGTATGTAACATCCAGATTTCACTGACCATATTTTCATAACACCAATTATTATTTGAGGACACTTGCGTGCAAGTGATCCGAATAAACATGGTACATAATGATTATTTGTTTTGGTTTATGAATCTATACTATGATTTATTATTGAAATTTGATATGTTA
Organism: Picea engelmannii; assembly: GCA_009831015.1. Classification (NCBI taxonomy): domain Eukaryota; kingdom Viridiplantae; phylum Streptophyta; class Pinopsida; order Pinales; family Pinaceae; genus Picea; species Picea engelmannii. The sequence continues at coordinate 8,342 of ML832814.1, forward strand.
TTATTACTGATGTATAACATTGAGAGGTATTATGATGAGGTTTCTTGAGTGTGCAGGAAACATGACATAATGAGGATGTTCATGGCATCGACAAACTTCCTTGGACTCCAGATTGAGTCAGGGAGTGGACTATTGACTTTGATTATGAGTACTTGTTTTATTTAAACATTTGTTATGATGATGATTCAATTATGGATTTCATGTATATGAGTTATTAATATTATATTTTTCAGTGGATGTAGGCATGGTGACGCTTGTAAATTCGACTCACATATGGAGTAAAGGGGTCATACACATATATCAGTTTGATGAGGGAGAGGTGTTGAAGCATCCCTATTACAACCTACTATCACTCCCTCTGTGGCCTGAAATGAAGGTTAACAACTACCTTTTCCTGAGAGGTTCACGATGCCATGAGGGCAGACTGAGATAGTCACTCATGAGGATTATGAGGGGCATGCAATAAGGAAGATTCATTATTCCTCAGTAATCCCTCAGTCTCACATAAGGTCGACAAGTGTAGGATTGACTCAAAGCGTCATACAAATTCCAAACTAAGTTAATGGCAAATGGTACCCATGGAGCACGGAGGTGCGTCTTTAAGGGAACGTCGCATGAATAAATTATTGTGTTAATAGAAATCTAGAAGACCTTAGAGAATAAAAGAATTATTTAGATCTGATAGAAAAGATAATATGAATATATATAATTTTATATTAATTTATGAAAGGGAACATAATAAAAACCCAAGTCTAATTGTTTATTCCTAAACAAGTTATAGAATTGAGTTAAGGGAATTTTATACTAATCAAAACTAGTAAAGGGAGAATAGAATAAAAATTAAGACATGTGCACAATGTGTGTATGAAATTAATAAAAATATTTATAATAAAAAGAAACGATTTCATGAGAGATGGGTTGTCAACATAGATTTAGAATCCTAAGTCAATCTAGACTCTAAATCCTAACTAAGAGAATGGTCCTAATCAAACCCAACTATGAATTAGTTAGGGGACACAATAAAAGAGAAATTGGGGAACTAAGTGACAACTAGGAGAAAAACTAGGAACTAATTGAGGAGTGTTAGGGAAAATGCATAATTATTTACATTAAAAAGGAATAAACATGTGCAACTTGGGGAAAATGTGACATGTGTTCGGGTTGAATAATCTCTTAATTAATTATTAAAAATTACCTAATTATGCATGAAATGACAAGTGTCGAGGTGGAATTTCTTATAAAAAGAATGGAGAGGTAGGAGGAAAGGACCCTATTATTGGATGACTAAAATGTTGTAAAAATTTCAAGAGACTAGTTTACTTGTGTGAGTTGGGCTGCAAGTTTGTGCAAGAGGTGGAAGGCTCTCCTTGCGAGGGAAAGCTTGAGCTATTTGGATATAAAATTATGTGTGTGACCCCTTTTTGGCTCGGGGGGCTAAGGGGGAATAAGAGTACCCCTAGTACTAGCTGGGAGGTACCGGTGAAGTCTTTCGATTAGTAGGAAAAGGAAAAGACGATGTGTAAGATTTCGGGTTTGGCATCATCCTCATATATCAACACTCATTTGATCACGGTATTAAAGTGTATAGTTGTTTTAAATTGGTACTATATTAAACTTGTATAACAACTATGTCTGTGGAGACGTCTTGGTCAATGATATATTCTTCCTAATATTCATATATAGATTATATGTAGAATTAAATGCATTGGATGACATTTTTTTATACGCTTATTTTCTTTTATACAAATTTAATATATTTGATGTATGACATTTTGTTATGCTTATTTTATTATGTAAATTTAATACATTTTGATGTATACAACTTTTTTGAATTATTGTTTTCTTTTCAAGCTAATACTTAATCTTGTTAAGATTATGAATTAAACTTTATTGGTCATGATCCTGATCTAGAACCGATACTGGTGGAGCTTCACTACTTCATATTTTCATGGTTGACTTCAAATTTCATAGTTGCATGGAATTGTTAAAGTATGCATGTTAGCTTTCTTCAAAAGAATTGATAGGGTATCGAACTGAAAGTGCGAGATTCAGAGGTTCCACACCTCGTTTTCAGAAGGAATTGATTTTTGTTACTGCAAATTCATCTTCAAGTTTTGCTTGTTTCTGCTCCATCCATAACTTGAAACACCCTATATTGTCTAGTCTTATAGACTCACGAAAATGTTGATCCTCTATATCTTCTTAGATTTTAAAATTTTCCTAGATTAGGGTCTGAGCAAGGGATAATTCTTGTGAAGATGTATCACACCTCTTAAATGGAAGGGTATATCCTCTTTTCAGGTCGCAACGAAGAGAATCACCCAGTTCCTCTCATCCTCAAATGGAAATGTTTTTTACTGTAGTAAACTTACCTATTCAGGGAATATCTTTAGAACACAAATTTCGATCTTCCATGGACTACTTCCTCGCTGATTATTAAAGGCCTTGATCATTTTTTTAAAATTGAATTTGGAGGTTCCACTCGGGCTTAACATTTAAGGATGAAATTAAACAGGTTGTACCGTTAAATTTTAATCTACAAGACCAACTTTCAATCAAGGAGTGGTGACATGTTTTGTTGTTATCAATCCCCTGATAAGAGTTTTAGATATGACTTTTAGTTGCAGTAGGCCAGTGTATATAACTCTGAGTAATAGACCATATATTTTAATAGAATGAAGACTTATGATGGATTATGATTATTGTCTGAAGATTATTTGACATCGCCACCCACCTAGGAAAGGTAATCGTTGCTTTGGATGTATTTTCAGAGATAACTTCATCGAGAGGAACCCAGTTTAACCAATTGTTGTGATTGGTACGAAGATTGTTTTACTTGTATATCTAGGTGTCACCTTAATTTATTTACTAACTAGTTGTCTTTTCGCAATACTTCTACACATATGTCATCTCCTCGTGTTCTTATTGTTACACATATCTCTATTGTTACCTTTATGTTTCAAGTCCAACTAGCCAGTGTACAAAGATTTTCTTTCGTGGCTTACAATATATTTTTTTAAGACCCTTTTCTAGTTATTTGTTATATTATTAAGTTCCTCTCCTTGTTGGTTACATGTGGTTTAACCCTCACGAGTAATCGAAGAAGGCGGATTTTCCTCCTTACTATTTGACTTGATTAACCTTATGTTTGTCTACTACTACATCGTTCATTTATTTATTTATATTATTTTTTCTGTTAATAACCTCATGGTCATGTTGTGGTGAAGTTTCTGGTGGTAAGACTGGTCGCATCCCATGCCATAACGAATTCTATTTGTTTCTAGAAGTTATTAAATGGTAGTGGTCAACGGATGTACCGGTCTGGACATCAGAGTTTATTCTCTCTGTAATGGTCTAGTAGTGTAGCTTTGCTTTTATTTTAATACGTTATCGTGGATCACTCCTTGACATTTACATTTCAGTATCATGGTGTGATACTCAGTTTAAAGGTTGTTCGTCAACCGCTGGTGTCCACCCTTAGTATCTTTACTTGTTACCGATTGATCTAATCTCCTTTCGAAAATTTCCAGGTCCATACGACCTCTTCACTAGAGTCAATTGATAGTTTTTAAGTATAAACATAAATTAACCAAATTATTCCAAGGCTTCTGATATTTAGATATTGACTGAGTGATTGAGTTGCTCATTTACAAAGATATGCTTTTTATTTTAGCATAGGAGTTTAAAAATCGACTTTTTCCTAGAAATGTAACTTCATCTAATTTAGACAAATTTTCTAATTATGAAAAATATGGCTTAAAATATGTATATACATAAAATAATTACAACATGTAAATATGATAACAATAGTAATGAATTAGAATATGAAATAGAAATGACTTATAGTAATGATCTCTTTTTATGTAGTGATTAATCAATAAATTATAGTAACGACTACGTAAATGATTTCAATTAACAATTGTTGAAATTAAGTTACGACATACACATTGAACATAAATTTAATAATACACCTGTTGCACAATCTTAGGTAATGTGTAATGAGGAGGTTATGTATACACTTTTTATCACTTAGATAATCTCATTAAAATAGTGTTGGTACATCACTTAGCGACAAATGGAATTGTATTTGCGCAGGTGATATTTACTATTTACCTGTTGAATATTGCTTTTAGTTATATCATTTGTTAAGTACTTAGGCTTATCTCATTATTGTTTTTCGTATGTCTGCTTACTTGGAAGATTAATAAAGTGGGTGTTCAATCCGAGTCCTTATTTTATCGTGATGAGAGTCGTTACTATAGGGTTGTGTCATTACTCCCTCTAGGATAAAGATTTATTGTGCACAATTATTTATTTTCGTACATAAGAAATGAATGTAATTTATTTTTGCGTGATGATATATATTTTTAAAATTAAATGTTGGAAATTTAAATTAGTTGCGTATTATGACAAGTTACGCTTGGATTTTAAATAAATAAATAAAATTTGTTTATATAACATTCATTGTATTCACTTACTCATCGATATTCAGTTAAGGAGGGTCTTTACACTTACGGAAAATTCCCTTCTGGTTAAAGGAACTTAGTATGGATTGATATAATCCTTAGCATTATTAATTACTGCTTAAATAAAAGACTAAACCCTGTATATGAAATTCCTCACGATGAGAGGACTGATGGAAAATTTGTAAGGTCAATCTGTTTGACCTATACTAAATGAAACTTGTAACTGGAACAACCTATTTACGCAAAAGAAAAAGGATTCCTTTGGACTATTGATAGTCTTCATAAAGAAGGTGAAATGGCTTGAACATATGAGTTAGTTTATGAGCTCATCGATGTACAAAGAAATTTATGCACACCTATTGAATTGAGTACTTACTTATGGATGAAGGTGTAAGATGTGAATGTGTTGTAATACATATGGCAAGGAGTGACCATGTATAAAAAATGCATATATACTTGTGATAATCTGTGGTTGGGGTTAGACTATATCCT
>ML832814.1:13610-52323 GCA_009831015.1 Picea engelmannii
TATTTTGTATTATTCAAAATTCATATACATAGGCTAAGGGCATGGTATGACTGCCTAAATAAGTGAGGTGTGAGGCAATATTTGTACTTCCCTGGATTGGAAATGCCATGGATGCATGGCTAAATCTATTCTGAAGAGTCAGGACTATTTTGTTTTGAATAATAGTTTGAGGGGGATGCGTTTTATTTCCTCGGGAAAGGCTAGTAGAAATTGATGAAAGAGTAAATGAGTAGGGATGCTCTGTAATGAATAGGTGAAAATAAGATTGTGCCTTTGAGAAAGTTCATGTAAATGATTGTGAACAATCATGAGTGAAATGATTTAAATCAACATGCGATGTGCAAACTGTGGAGTGTGCCAGTGGTGGACACATACAACATGCTAATGCATGTGATTAAGTGCATGAAATCACAACTTGAAAGAAAACTGTTAACATAAGGATGCTTATTTGAATGCAAATATGAAATGCATAATAATAATGCAATCTTATATCCCTTTTGGAATATTGGGAAAGAATAAAAAATGACAAAGCTGAAGCTGATTTGAGGTTGAGATCATCTCAGACAGTGACAAATATGCAATAAGGAAGTTGCATGATGAGATAGTTCCATGTGGAGGAACTGTGTGAGAACTCTGTCAGGAGAATAGAATCATAATCTTAATGACTGTTGGAAAATTAGACAATAGATGCCAAAGTCTATTTGTACAAGAATCCTAGATTACATTTTAAAATATCCTGCATGAGTGAAATATATGCAAATGAATGTTGACCATCCTAATCCCTAATGGTAATGTGCGGAATGCACAGGTTCATAATTCATTGTGAACTAAAAGTGTTATGACCCAAAGGGGGCATATATATGGCTAAATGTATATGATATGACCCCAAGGGGGGGCATATATGGGACTAAATGTACTTGTAATGTGTAAATACATATGTAATAGTGTCAACCTAGTGATAAAGGGGCGTCATGTGCAAGTGTGAATAACTATATATAAGAGATCATGTATTCATTATTGGATGGTGAATTATGAAGTATGAATGGTATTTGGTTATTCGGAGGGGGTTCCCCTATTATTTAAGGAGTTATTGTGTAACTTATCTATCTTGGAGTTGTTCTCATCGTTCACATTCTGTACATGGTGTGTACTTATGTTATTTTATGATATTTTGAGCATTTTGGTTCATTACATTTGGTATCAGAGCATCGATCCTAGGGTTTTGCTCCTCAAGATAGAGATTTTTTCATTTTCACTATAATTGTTTCTTGGAGCATTTTCAGAAGGAGAAACCTAGATAATATTTAGAAGACTTGTCAGAGTACTTGTGGTACAAATTTCAACTTCTGGGTCTTTGTAATTTTAGAGTTACACTCTGTGGAAGATAGGGTACCTGAATAGTAAGGTAGGGTATCTGACTAGTAGCATGTTGATTTATCCAGAAAGGTCAATATGAAATTGAATGATACTACTTAAGGAAGAGAGAAGGAAGATCCCAGGAGGGATAGATTTCATTAGCAAAAAAAAAAAGGAGAAAAGGATTAATACTTTTCTCCCTCTAAAACTATGAATAATGAGACAAAGTTGTATGTTTTAAAAGGACAACTAAGAAAATAAGTACAAATGGTGAAAGAAAAGTAAGATAATAAGTGTGTTTAAAGGAATAGGATTAATTGAGCCATGTTAAGTAAAGGCAGTGAGGCCTTAGAAATAACTCAGTTGGGATGAAATTTTCAGGCTGTGTAGAAGGAGTTGGAAAAAGGGAAGAGTCCCTTGACTCCTTTCGTGTTCTTGATGGCGTTTCGCTGGGATGAGAAATTGATATACTAATGCATTTAAGTGTTTTTTCATGATAGAGTGCATAGATATATGTTGGGGCATATATGAAAATGCTTTATTGATTTAAATGCTATGATACATACATTTTTATTTTACATGAAAACTGATACGATTGTGAATGTGATGATGTATGTTGTATGTAGGAAAATATTGGAGTTGTTGGGGAAGACAAATACCAATGATGGACAACCTCAAGAAGATGATAATTACAAAAATGTTGCTGATAGAAAATAATGTTGAAGGGACTTTGGAGTCCCATGAAGCACCACTGATGAGGTAAGATCAGAGAAGGTGTTGGAATCCAGAACAAGTATAAAGTGTTCATGCCTAAGTGGCATAAGGTTTGAAAGGGATTCGGTAAGAATCCATTATGAAATATTTTATTATTTCAATTATATGAAAATGATTTTGAATGGCTATTATATGCCATTGATACCCAAGCAAGGTAAGATTCAGGAAGAAGAACCTGAATGATGAGAGGCATGAACCTTGATAGCCAAGGATGATTAATATCCTTGCAAGAAAGAACATGAATAGACGTTTCGTGAGCACATTGACCCATCGGGAATGATTGGGAATGGAAGTTCTCATAAATAGCACGTTGATTGAATACATTGAGTAAATGCATGTTTTCATTAGAGGGCATGCAATGGACTGACTAGTAGGGAAGGAGAACCTTCCAATATTTTACAGAGTTGTAATAATGGTAGAAAGAGGAATTGGATGGCCATGAATATTAGCACCCTGATTACTAATGAATATAGAATGCTTGAATTCATTCATGAGAAACCTTCGAATTCTTGTGTGTTGAGTTGAGGCTGTGATCAAATCAAATCGAGAAGAACAACCCTGTTGTAATAATGAATGTGGATAGGAAATCCATGTGGTGAGAGGTTGGATGAGTTCCAATACACCATGGAAAGAGTGCATAACATGAAAAGTAATAATCTAAAACCAATACAGGGGTACATTATGTGTGAATGTGACCATGAGCATTGACACATTGATTCAATTCATTTAATGATGAATTGCATTGGAAAAGTTTGGTATGTTGAAATGATGCATATGTAAAGAATGATGTTTCCTTTTCTATTTTTAGATAAAGGTGATGCAGATGTTAGACTACACACATTTTTTTTTTGTTTGCGATGCCATTGCAAATTTGCAATGTGAATATATATGCATGAGAAACTAACAATTTGTTTGGCTGTGTAAATATTGAATTGCAGGAAAGAGGGTCCGGAAAATGGAAATACTGCAATCCCATGAGGAATATCAATGTTTTCTGATTGTAAAGAGCCAAAATGTTATGAGAAGGAAATCTCATGCTTGTGAACTCTGGTTCCAATATGGAACAGATCTGAAAATGAAATGAAATTATGAAATTTAAAATCAGTGTGTAACAAATTTGAAAAGAATTTTGGATGAATTAATGAAAATATCTCACAAAATTTTGTATGCATATGAACACATGTGAGATGAAAATATTTGTCCATGGAGGAAATATGGTGGCCTCCAAATAAGAAAGCATGGAATAGAGCCACTGTTGTGACAAGAGAACTTTGTGATAAGTCATGATCACCGTAAGAATGTTGTCTTGTGGTAACATGGGCTGAAGGGACACCTCAAAAAATAAAGTGTGAGGGATGCCTCAACTATAAGACTTAGCGAAGTCTCTAAAACTCTTCTTGTGTGAGAAATCACTGGCAGGAAAGATGGATCGCCAGAGGGACTTTATAGCAGAGAAGGGGATGTTTGAGCCTGATCCGGAAGGGTGAGTGACTGCAAGGAAGGGGAGACTTTGATAGCTCATGTGAAAGAAATCAGTGGAGTCTTTAAAACTTTTTCATTTGTTGAATGGGATCATGCACACAATGGGTATGTGAAGGAAATAAGTTAGCTAAGTTAGTAAGACAACCAACCAGATGAGATCCATGAAATTGCACAGATAAATATTGTGTTGATATGTAAATGGTTCCTCTTGAATTATGAACAATGATAAAATTTTTATGCATGATATTGTGAAATTGATATGCTTGTTGTGTGAGATGGTTGTAAGAAGGTCCTAAATTCCAAGAGTATAGAAAATACCAAACCAAGAAGAGGAACTACATTGTAGAACTAGTTGAAATACAAAGCATGACATGTGTTGCTGAGAAGAACATTGAGGATGGTGTTCCTTGAAGGGAGAGGGGATTGTAACACCCCATATTTCCTTAACTTGCAATTAATCATAATTGATGATTTCCATGCAGTGACTTATAAACATTGTAAATGTATTTTGTTTGATTAGGAATGCCAACAACTGACTGTGGGGTGAATCATTGAGTATGGGACATGATATCACTAGAAGAATAAGAGGATATTCTATTCGACTAAAATAACCCAAGCCTCCTTACTGAATATTTAATTTGGAAATATTCAGTCACTTCCCTTCACTATGATTTTAAGGAAAAATCAATTAATAAGGGAGGAATGGTGGTTGAAAAATCAACCACCCTCAATGAATGGAAGTATGGGGGGGGATTCTTGAGGTGACATGAGATGTCAGCCATAGCACAACAGGAAAAGACCTCACAATTTCCCATGACTGACCCATGGGTGCCTTCTAACAGACGGAAGGGGGGGAAGGTCGAGAACCTTCGGGGGAGAAAATATGCACAGGAAAAAAATGAGTAAAAGGGGGTGAAGAGGAGTGGGAGAGGAGAGGAAACTAGTTGGAGGACTAGTCTGAAAAAAAAAGAACCCACCCTGAGATGATGGGTCATGAGCTTGATGCTGGAGAAGCATATGATAAACCTAAAAGAGGCTCGAGCTAGGAGAGGTGAGCGTAGATATCTCCTTGGTGGTATCATGGCTTGGCACGGGGTGGCCTGCTACTGAAGTGACTAAGATTACAGAGCCTATGGTTGGGTGTAAAGGAAATCACCCACAATCCGTTGGTTGGATACATCTTGTAATAGATAAGTATTCCTTACGCCCCATGTATTGAGTAGGGAAATTAGATGGATTCCTCTGAATGTGCTATATTTGTGCATGCTTGAAATTGATGAAATTAATGTTGGTTCCTTAGTAAGTTCTTGCATCTGAATGACTATGTTTAATGTGAGTCATCATATTTGAACAATTTTGGAACTGTATATTTGAGCTTCACATGTGCCCAACATAGTCTCGACAGTAGTGTGATGTCTGTGAAGAGAATACACGTACATAAATTAAGGGATGGATAATAATATTTAAGATAAATAAAATACTACAATAATGGCATGTTGGAGGCCAATGAAGGTTGATAAACCTTGTATTGATTCCCCTCTCCTTAACATGAATGGTTATGGGGAATAAAATCTTCATATGAGTGCCAAGTAGTAGGCTTTGTTCTTGTTGCAAATGTAATAGGAACCTTAAGCCCTGCATAATCCTCTTGTGTGGAAGTTGAATGGTTGTGGGATGTAAAAATTCATCCAAGGAAGGAGAAGAACACCATAGTATTTGTATGAGTAAGGTGAAGGCCAAGAAGGCCCGGTAAAAACCTTGGAAAATATTTAGAAGTTTCCCTTGAGTGGATAAGTCCAATTTTCGGTCTATAAACATGAAGAAATATTGTGTGTGAGTAGGGATACAATGCAACCGTTGATTTGTCTTAGCAGATAGATCCCAACCCTTCTTCCGAGAAGGATATGATGCCTGAAGAGGGTGTACCCCGAGTCAATAGGAGTCATTAGATCCTTTGGTGAGATATCCAGGAAGATCCTAGACCATAGATGAGAAACGTGAGTCTATCAAAGTGTGAGGTCGTAACGGACTCTGATGAGTGCGACTCCAAGTTAAAGTGAGCCATTGATCTCTCAGAGTAAGCACCATAAATAATTGTAACCGTTGATGTTGTGTGCAAGAAACATAATTCCAACCCCTAGATCCATGCTTTACCATATAATAACGAAGAGGGAGAATACGGTGCCTTGTCGTTGCGGGGTTCCAGCAGGGAAACCCACATGTCCTTAGGAGTGAAAAGTGTCACTATCCTGATGGTTGATGAAGCAGGAGTGGTTCTAAAAGGTTGTGAAATCCTTAGGGCATCGGTGGTTATCTACACCATCAAATCTACATAAGTTATATCTTGATCATTGATCATGGAAGAACCATCGGAGTCAGTGGTCAGAGTGTCCTTTGTTAAGGCACTCTAATGAGAAAGACCCAAGGGACAATCTGGACCATTAATCAAAATAAGGTGAGATCAATTCTTAGTCGTAGATATCCATAAGGTCTCATCTAAGTGAGGTTAAGAGGGAAGTTGAGGTCTTGTTGACGTCATGCTGACGAGGAATGTCTACGCATCTGAGGGTAATACATGGCGACCTGTATTTGGTCGAGGGAAATGGGAGTGGGTCCTTGTTGAGATCAGGCCTTTGAATGGGCACTTTAATTATCGAGCATAGGATCTGTGGGTTGAGATATCTCCATATTTGATCGAAGATTAGGCTGTCAGAATGCTAGTGCGTGGGGTTGATGAGGGACTCTGAGGGAAAATTTTTGAGAATGAACCCAAGCCATTAGATCTATCAGAGTTTCTGCAGAAAAGGATTTGAACCGTCTGATCCAGAGTAGTGATTTTCATTGGAGTTTGGTACTCAGAGTAACCTAGAACGCTAAGGTGTAGGCACTTTGATGGTAAGGATCTAAGGGATGATTTTGACCGTAGATTAGGTAGAGTTCAAGAAGAGACCTCAACCACTGGATCTATGATCCTTCCTGAAGGGAAATTAAGGAGTATTATGACATCATGATGATGGGTAATACCAACTTGGCATCTTATGTGTCCCTTAGGATGATGCATGGCAATAGTCGATTAGTCGATGGGCCGAGCGTGGAAATCGTTGGATGAGAAGGGCCTTAAAACTCTACTTTAATTAAGGGCTCAAGAAGATGAAGTGGATAGTGCCATGTGTCGATCATAGAAGGTGCCACGTAGTGTATTTATTTGGCACCTGCAGGTGATATTCTGTGGTAAATATGGATGCTACGCGTAAGGTGGTGATGGTTTCAGGTGTTAGGCAGAGATGATGCCATGTGTCAAGAGGATTTGGTGCCATTTGTCAAAGTTTTAAAGGTTGGAAAGGCTACGTGGTGGTCAAGAACACCGACAACAACGAAGGCATTGATGATGTAATGAGAGTCATTGGTCAGAGGTGGGTCGGACTTAATATCCACCGTAGATTTATGAAGAACCCTTTATAGGTTATAGAATGGATGACGATGTTATGAGTGACGTGGCATTCCAACACATCCAAAGGATGACAAGTGTTAGCACCTAGTTCGTCGTAAGGTCAAGGGTGGGCCTTGTTGGGTCCATACCATTGGATGGTCATTTGCAATCACCAATCGTCATATCAATTGGCAGTGAGATCCAAACCATTCATCATATATTGAAGGGAAATCAAGGTTATGTGTGTGCTAAGAATTCTGAAGATGACATAGGCATCGACGACATGATGAGGATCATTGGATCTACGGGATAATTAATATAGTTTGTTGATCCAGGCATAATATCATCGAAGAAAAAAATAATGGAAGAGTGGGAATTAAGCGTCGTATCCTTTAGAATCTCCAAATCATTTAGAGTCATTGGATGATCGATGCGAGGACCATCAGATCTAGAATAATCCTAACTAACAAATCATTGTCATAAATTTTGGTTGGGTATTTGCGACCCATGGAAATAAAACCTCGACGACGATGACTAGAGGTTCTGTGGGATTGGAACTAGGGTTTGACGAACTGTGTGGCCAGTGCCACGTCGGAGCCACGTCGATTGACACTTAGGATAGGAATTCATGTGGAAATGAGGTGGCACCCGGCCAATGAGGCATGAGAACTTTGGAAGGCCATAAATTTTGATCTGGAGCTCGGTTTTGAGCATGATGAATGTCATTGGAAATCTCTTGATGAGAAGAAGACGAAGGTACCCTTAAGAAGAGGTTTCGAGATGATTGAGGAAAATAAAAATTTTAATACTCATCCCTAAAAAGGGTACTTAGGGGGTTGGGTGTGTTACAGAGTACATATGGTACCTAAATTAATACTTTGCGGGTATTGTTCAGTACCAAGATTAATTACCTCGTATTCCATCGAGGAGTTATTGGTTTTAATATAGTTTGTTATCCCCTTAAACTTATCTTGTAAATCATAGTATTTCTCCACTCGAACCATAGATTTAGGAATTGTGTTTTCGCTTTATGTTTCCGCACCTAGAGATGGTGTGTTAATTTGATCATCATTTTGATTTTCATCGATGATTGATTCCTTGAACATATCTTCTTGTGTGAGAATTCCATAATTTGGGTATCATCATAAAAAAAATCTCCAGTTTGTAATGTTGTCTGGTGTAGAAGGTATGTAAATCAATTCAACAGAAAATTGGTCAACAAAAAAATCTTTTGATGGTATCAATATAGAGGCTACATTTGAAAGTAAATCAACATCTATGTTATGACTTCAAGGTGCACAAACAATATTGAATGCATCAAAACTAGAAATAAGATTCCATATTAGGCAATTTATATGGTTTTAAACTTTGTTACATTTAATTATTGACCAGGGACATATTCTTATGAAGTGAATACACCACGTGTGCATGATTTAGTGTCTTTTAACTCTTAAAATGAAACACTAATTATAAAAAACCTTTCATTGTCTAAAATTAAACTTAAAAAGAAATATATGAAACGCTATAGGAACATTTGTAATTACTCAAAGTTGTCATCTACTAAATCAAAGCACTATTTTTAGCAGCTTATCACAATATTTCATTCATCAAATTTCATAATGTTCTTGTGAAATTAATCAAGTAGGCTATTCAATGGTAACTTGTAAATAGATATTCTTGCAGCTCTGTAAAAAAAAATGCATTCATTTGAAAGACTTTATAAAACTTGTCTGTCACATAACCAATTGAAACACTGAGCATAAATAAAATCTAATCTAATCAATTGCAATGCATACCAATGCACAAGGGGCAGAAAAACTACCAGACTAATAGAAAATCAACGCAATACAAAAGAACTTAACACATAAATTGAAAAACCAATAGCTTGTATTAAATTATGAATCCAATCATTACAACACTTGTTCAATATATATGTTAGATAGATATCGATCCCCTTGGGCTCTTCCAGCCATTGTTTTTATAGTGATTTACGAATACAAATGCGAATGCATGTTATGACACGTGAATTTTCAAACAGTTACAACAATAATTGAAAACAAAGGATTCTCAAGAAACAAAGCATTTGATTTGCCTTGATCGCAACCCTTAAAATATGCCTTCCAAACTCTAGGAATTTCATGACATAATGCATGAAATTCCTTATACGATCTTGATTTGATTTTTTGTTGATTTTCCTTGAGATATTTGGGTTTGGCGTCAATTTTGACTTTGAGAGTTGACCACATTATGTTTCTTGCTATGTGTGCGCTCGAATTGGTTTGAACAACACCCGACCATCTCCATAATATAAGAAACCTCCTCCAAGTGGTGATTTCCCCTGGACTTGCACAACCATCTAGATCATTGAATATGCTATTGTATTTGAATAACCATGATTGCAACACAATCTGATTTCTGCTATAGGATTTTATTTACTATAACAATGTATTATTAACATGAATTTCAAACTTAAATTGCATATTAAAAAGGTGAAAACTGTGAATTTAGACATTTATACCTTGGAATACTTTTTGGCACACATATCATGTAGATAATGATGATGATGTAGCAAAAGGACACAATTATGAGGTTCATAGTGAAGGTGCAGGTTAAAAGGTATAACAAAATGTGATAAAAAGCGTCAAATTAGGGACCCAACATCTCCCTCACATGGAAGGTGTTGTAGGTCCTCATGTAACCAAACTCAATAATTCCTTCATATCTTCAAAATCTCTTTTCTTCCTTCAAAAATTTTGCAAAAAATTGAACTTGAGATTGATCTTCACAAATGTATTGAAACATTGATTAGAATACCAATGCTAGATTTTAAAGCTTGAGTTTTCTTCTTTCTTTTCGGCCTCATGATTTTATTTTTCATTCTTTTGTTCTTGATCTTCTTAATTTTGTTTTGTAGTTTCAAAGAAGATATAAATTATGAAATTTTTGTTTCTTTAATAGGCTACTATGTGTTATATTTTTTTTACTTATAGAACAATAGTGTTAATAATGTTCTTTTATCCCTTTAACATTAACAGTTATGTCATAGACTAAACAATAATAGCGGCATAAACAATAGAGAAGAGTACACACGAGATTTATCCTGGGAAAATCCCAAATGGGGGAAATCCACAAGAGAAACATACAAGAAAGAAACCCTAGCACTAGGCTAGTGCTCCCAGCTGCAGCAACAACACCATACAAGTAGATCACACCTCCTCATGGAGTTAGCACACAAGAGAAATCCTTCACCAAGAATAACCAAGAACCTTAGATAACATTGCACTATGTCTTCTTCTCCTCCTCCTTAGACTTGCACATTCTTCTTCATGAGAGAGTGAGTGTGTGTATGTCCAAATGAGATAGACGTCTTCCTTATTTATAGTCTTCAAGTCACCTAGCTGGGCTGAATTATTCTCTAGGGATATTAATTTCACTTTATTCTTTTCCTTGTTGGAAAAATTCTCTTCTAGGGTATTCTTCTGCTATTCAATGGTCATCCTAGACTTCGAGAATATTCTTCTCTTCTAAGAAAGGTTGTCTAGAGGAAAGTTCCTCCCAGAGCTACCAAAACATCAACACTCCCTCTTAGCTAGGGAGGTATCTTTACACAATGTCTTCATCTAGTAGTCCATTGACTACTCTGCAATCAACTAGTAGCACACAACTTCTGCCATGCCATCAATAGCTCAAATAATCCATCACACTCTCCATGACTATGCTGCTATCAATTAGTAGCACACACCTACTCCAAATGATTTGGTAGTCTCCATAGCAATTAGCTAGTAGCACATAGCTACTACAATGCCATCCAATCTACTGCTAAATCATAGTAGTACACAAATACTGTCTAGTGGTACACAACCACCACCAGTGGTACATAACCACCTCTATAGTAGTACACAACTACTGTTCAGTGATACACAATCACTACCAATGGTACACAACCACCGTAGTAGCACACAACTATTGTACAATGATAAACAATCACCGCCAGTGGTACAAAACCACCGTAGTAGCACACAACTATTGTCCAGTGATACCGCCAGTGGTACACAACCAATGTAGTAGCACACAATTATTGTCCAGTGATACACAATCACCGCCAGTGGTATAAAACCACCGTAGTAGCACACAACAACTGTCCAGTGACACACAACCACTACCATAGTCTCATGAATATGTTTTGATGTTTCTTCTCTCCATTGTATTTGGTAGTGCATTACCCACTCAATCACCTCACATGACTGATCTAGGAAACCCTTGGCCAGTGGGGTTAGCCAGCTGGAGGAGAAAAATCACACCTCCCTCTCAATGAGGATGAACATTCTGCATCACGCCAAGCTTGTCCCTGAAGTAATCATACTTCACTCTAGACAGAGGCCTGGTGAGAATGTTTGTTATCTGCTCATTCGTGGATATGTACTAGATCTCCAAAACTCCTCTCTACACCATGTCTCATATGTAATGATATTTGATCTCTATATGATTTGACTTGTCATGAAAGACATGATTCTTTGAAAGATTCATGCAACTTTGATTTTCACAATGTATCAAAGTTGGCGTCAACTCTAGATCAAATATCTCTACAAGCAACTTCTGAAGCCACACTGCTTCACGAATTTCCACACTAGTTGTGATATACTCTGCCTCTATTGTATTGAGTGCCACTGATGTCTGCTTCCTTCTTAACCATGAGATCATACTTGATCCCAAACTGAAGCAACATCCAGATGTGGTTTTCCGATCCACTGCACTCCCTGCCCAGTCAGAGTCTGTATAGCCCTGCAACTTCACATATTCATCTGAGACATATCTCAATCCATATGAAATTGTACAATGTAGGTACCTCGACAACATATGTTTTGCTACACTCCAATGAACATGTCTAGGTTCAACCATGTACTGACTCAATGTATTTACTACAAATCATATGTCTGACCTGGTATTAATCAGGTACATCAAGGATCCAATCATATGTCTTTACATAGTGGGATCCAATATGAAAGTGACTCACTCAAGAGATTCAGATTTATCATCATATTTGTGGCCATGAACGTGTATTCCATCATCCTGAATCTCTACAAGATCTCAACAATATATTTTCCTTGGCTAAGAAAAATCTCATTTGGTCTCTGCCACACCTCCAATCCCAAGAAATAATGCATCAGACCTAGATCCTTCATCACGAACTCTGAAGTGAGCTCCCTCTTGCACCCAACTATGAGCTTTTCATTTTCTGTTAGAAATAGGTCATCCACATATAGAACAAATATCAATGGGAAACCATTCTCAACTTTGTAGTAAAGGTTGGGATCTGCATCACTCTTAGTAAACCCCAAGCTCATCATGTAGCTATCTATCCTAGCATACCATGCCCTGGGTTCTTGCTTTAGTCCATACAAATATTTCTTTAGTTTTTACACATGGGAATCCTTCCCATGAATCACAAAACCCTGTGGTTTCTCTATGTACACTTCTTCCTCTATTATACCATTCAAGAAAGTAGTCTTGACATCCATCTAGTGTAATTTCCATCCCATTACAGAAGCAATCAAAATAATCAATATGATGGAAGTGTACTTTTCTACAAGAGAAAATGTCTCATCGTAGTATTCTCCCTCTTTTTGGGAGAACCCTCTAGCCACAAATCTTGTCTTGTACTTCTCTATGCTTCCATCTGTAACATGTTTGATCTTGTATATCCACTTGGAAGTCACTATTGACTTTCCTTCTGGTCTCATAATCACTTCCCACACATTATTATTCATGATGGACTGATACTCCTCCATCATGGCATCCTTCCATTCTTGCTTCTTACTAACTTCTTCAAAGGTGGAAGGATCTGAATCAATGATTTTTCTCATCAACGCCACATAGCTAGAAACATGTCCTTCAACTTCCTTTAAGGTGTTCTGGAGACAAGTTGGTCTCTTCCTGATGATTGCAGCTTCTTTGGATGGATCTACAGGTCTCTCTTACTCTACCATCTTATTATGAACTTATGAAATGGGTTCCTATGGTGTAGAGTCTACCATGACTGCATCCCTTGGAACCTCTTGCTCTTGCCGGTCCTCATCCATGTGATACTCCCTTGATCTTATGAAGGATTCATCTTCATCAAAAGTCACATCCCAGTTAATCTCAATATATCTCTACCCGGGGATATATATTCTATAGGCCTTCGAAGTCTCACTGTATCCAATGAAGATTCCCCTCCTTCTTGAAGGATCCAACTTCATTCTCTTTTCCTTGGGAACATGAATGTACACTAGAAAAACAAATATCCTTAAGTGGTTGAACTCTGATTTTTTTCCAGTGAACACCTCTTCAGGTGTCTTGCTCCCCAATATATCGTGATGAATTCTATTATGGACATACACGGCTGTACTGGATTCTTATGCCCATAGGTGCATGGGTATAATCTGGTCATGAATCATTTCTTTAGCTACTTCAACAATCGATATGTTATTTCTCTCTACAACCCCATTTTGTTGAGGGTTGTAGGGAGTTGTCAACTCCCTCTTAATTCCTACTTCTTTGCAAAATTATTTAAACTCATTTGAGGTGTATTCACCTCCATTGTTAGATCTCAGGACCTTAATCTTGCTTTCAAAGAGATTCTCAACTAAAGCCTTGAATTCTTGAAACTTGTTAAGGACTTCATCTTTCGCTTTCAAGAAGTAGATCCATGTCTTTCAAGAATAGTCATCTATGAATAAGACATAATATACAAAGTTTCCTAAGGATGGCACCATCATCTGTTCACATACATCGAAGTGTATGATGTCTAAGATCCCCTTGGACTTGTTGTCACTACTAGTAAATCTTCCCTTGACATTATTTCCAAGTGTGCAACCTTTACATACTCCATCATGTTCTACCTGAATGTCTAGTAGACATGTAACCATCTTGCTCCATACTGATATCCCTCTATAGTTGATGTGAGCAAGTCTTCGGTTCCATAGCACACTTCAGCTCACGCTATTGTGTACAAAGGCTTGTTCTTGGTGTCCCTTTAGTTTATATAGTCCTCCCTCTAGGACACCAATCATAGTAGATTTAACAATGTTTGAATTCTTGGGCCATATAAGTACTTGGTCATCCACAAAAGCTACCCTAAAACCTTTATCTTCTAAAGAAAAAATAGACATAAGATTCTTCTTTAAGCCTTATACAAATAAAACATATTTAATGGAAATAGGATTACCTAAATCAAGTTGCAAGGAGGCTTCTCCAACTCCTTTTATTGCATGCTTAGACTGGTCTCCAAGCTCCACTTGAAGGGATGCATACTTTTCTATTAGATTTGAAAGAGAATTTTCGAATCCGGTCATGTGCTTGGAATCACCGCTATTTATAAGCCAAGTATCACTTCCTTGAGTGATATTTCCTGTGAGTGCTGCGAAAAATACAAATTATTCATCCTTCGCCTTGTGATCTTCGGTATCTTCTACATGTGCATGATGATTCTTCTTTCCCTTTTCATGTCTATGAGGACATTGAGATGCATAATGTCCCATCTTCTTGTAGTTGCAGCATTTGATCCTTGACGTGTATTTCTTGTAGTGGGTTTTCTTTGATTTCTTTGAACTGACATATTCCCTTTATTTTCTCTTCTTCAAATGAGTAGAAAGGGCTTGATTTTCATCATCATTCATTTTCTGTGATTTGGGTATTAATATGGATTCCTCTTGGGTGCAATCTGACCATAACTTGTCAAATTTGGGAAATTTCCTTCTTGTGAAAATTCCTTGAATGAATGGATCCCAAGAGGAAGGAAATTCGTTCAACATCATCTACTGGGTCTCCAATAGCCTATAACTAGTTCTTGATCTATGAGATCCTCATAAAATAATTGACGATTGTTTCAGACTTGTTCATTGTCATGTTTCTAAGTTGATGCCTTAGAATAAGATTCTGAATGGTATTATTACTTTCATAAAGTCTGGTTATGGAATCAAACATTTTCTTCAGTGACTTCAGTTCTAATACATTAGGTATCATATGGTATTTTATTGAGTCTGTCAAGATCCTCTTGGCCTTGACTTCATTCTTCATGAATTTTGCTTTGGCTTCTTCATCTTCAGTTTTTGGAAGTACCTGCTTGACATGATCCAATAGCTCATTTTATTCTAGAATGAGAAGAACTCTATGCCTCCAGGATATGAAGTTATCTACTCCATTCAATCTATCTTCAACTCTCATACTAGTTGACATTTTTGTCGGTAGAAACCCTAGATCTCAGAAATTTCAAATTTCTGACTTTCACCGAAACTGCAAATGGAGTGTTGTAGGGGTTCGCTAGGGTAGGGAGAAATGCTCTATGGTGGTTTTAGTCCCAACGTCCTAGAACTACTTCTCAAAGAGATTTCCAAATAAAATGTTGCAGCTTCAGTTTTCAAGATCTTCCTCCCAGTTGTTAACTTTTTTTGAAGGTAAACAACTCTGATTCCATGTTATATTTTCTTTACTTATAGAGAAATAGGATTACCATTGTTATTTTATTCCTTTAATATTAATAGTTATATCATAGATTGAAAAATAATAGCAGCATAAACAATAGACAAGAGTACACAAGATATTTATCTCGGGAAAACTCCAAATGGGGGAAAAACCCAAAAACCTTTCTTTATAGTCCAACCATACACTAACTCTCAAGAGAAATAGACAAGAAAGAAACCGTAGCACTAGGCTAGCACACAAGCTAGTTCTCCCAATTGTAGCAGCAACACCATACAAGTAGAGCGCACCTCCTTAGAGAGATAGCGCACAAGAGAAAGCCTTCACCAAGAATAAAAAAGAACCTCAGATACAACTGCACTGTGTCTTCTTCTTCTCCTCCTTAAAATTGTGCATTCTTCTTCATAAAAGAGTGAGTGTGTGTATGTCCAAATGAGCTAGACGTCTCCCTTATTTATAGTCTTCAAGTCACGTAGCTAGGCCAAATTCTTCTCTAGGGATCTTAATTTCACTTTATTCTTTTCCTTGTGGGCCAAATTCTCTTCTGGGGTATTCTTTTGCTGTTCAATGGTCTTCCTAGACATCCAGAATATTATTCTCTTATAAGAAATGTTGTCTAGAGGAAAGTTCCTCCTGTAGCTACCAAAACATCAACACTCTATAAATGCATCAAATGAGGACATTTTTCTTTCGACTTCACCACATAGAGACCAACTCATATTTAATTTGGTTGTTGGAATCTTGGGTTGATCATGATTGTTGAGTGTTTCTCCTAAATCCTTCAACTTGATTACTGCCTCATCCTTTTAATTATGACTATATGCTCTATGCTAATGTGTTTACTCATGCTCCTTGTACATCTTCACTCAAATGGAGGGCTTACGAAAGTAACTTTTCTCTTATGAGGTTTCGAACCTTTGACCTCAACTTTTGATGTTTGAGTCTTGGGTTTCAAACCTTGGTATTTTAATTCTGATATGCTCTATGCCCTTTTTGATCTTTTGAATTTCGACAGCTTTGGTGTGCTAGACTGTAATTTTGAACCTTTGTTTATACGAACTGTTCATGTTCTCAACTTTGGTTTTAGACTTGTCTCATGTTTCAAACCCTTGGTATTATGAACCCTTGATATAATTGGCCTATGTTTCAAACCCTTGATTCCAAAAACCCTTACTGATTATGGTTTCGAACCCTTGGCTCTAGAAGAGCCAAAGTTCAAAACACGATGTTCACAAATTTATGCAAAGTTATTGCGAGACAAGAATTACTCCCAACTATCATTTTTTTTCTTCAAGTCTTCTTCAACAACAATTATAATGAAACCATGATGATATAAACTGCTCTTTATATTTCTAGGGTTTCTTTGAATTCCCTGTGCCATTTTCTTCAAAATACTCCACAAATAGAAAGGTAAATTTATCTCTTTTCCATATTTTAAATGCAACAATAGTATGATATTATAGAGAAGAACTAAGCCATACCTTCCTTCACAAGAGAAATATTTATGCATGATGAACAAAATGGTTCTCCATTTCAGCTTCAATACTGTTTCACACACTCCATTATCCCAATTGATATCTTTTTTTGGCTACTAGAGAAACTATGGCCAAATACCTTGCTTCATCCTCTGAATATTAAACCATTTTCACCACTTTGTACCAATCCAGTAGCGTTGGAAATGGAAGCTTCAGATACCAATAATGTCAAATCTATCTGAGCTTTATTCCCATCAAATCTCTCAACAAATTCTTATGTAACATTATTGTTATGTCCCCAAAATTTTTCAAATAATGAAAACCATCCCACTTTTTAGAGCTACATGGAAGCTTGGGCGTGCATTTTCATTTTTTCACTTAGTACAATTTAGACATTGTAAATTACAAGAAACATTTCCTCACTTCATTCATTAAAATATTTTGGGACCAAAGGCCTCCCAAAATGGGGAGGTATGATCCATATTGGTTCACTATATAATTTTTCATCTATCTTAGCCCTTTCTAAGTGGAAAAATTGGAGGAATTGGCTTGTAGGAACCATTTTAGTGGTAGGTTCTAGTTTGGAGATTTGGGGTCTAGAACCTTCCTGGGAAATTTTGAGGCATAAAACAACATATTTTGGGGTAAAATTTTTATGATCATATCTCTTATATCGCCAATTCTATTCTACACATTGAGGCCTTTCAAACAGTGATAAAATCACCTCAATTGGAGCTTGCATGTGGAATTTATGCCTCTCACAAGTTTACCTACCTTGTTGACCATCATGGCACGAGTGGATGCCACCTTATCCCCCAATACTCACACAAGTGGGACTATCCATGTGTGTACTTTAAAAAAGATTGTAGAAGGTCTAAAACCTTATCACTAATTGAGGGTTGAGGATGCAAAAACCCTAACTCTGGATAACTATTGGTCTATGGTAAATATTGGGCCATCAGGAGGAGAAATGGTTCCATTATTTAGCATTGCACTTGTTCCATAGTTGAGCAGATCATGTAGGAGTAGTACTTTGAGTGAATAACATAGGAGGTATAATATTCTATAACAACTATTCAAGCCATACAGTATTATAGGTAGATCCATAATGATTGAATCTTTCTTTGTATTTACATTTTCATAACTTAATATTCAAAGAGAGCAGAGAATAGGCCCCACCTTCTAGCTGGGTTTTCTCCCATATTGGATTTCCTAGGGTACATTTTGTTTTCAATGGTGTGGATGGTGTGTTTATTTTATTGTTCTTTCCTTTTGATTTTATTTATTTCATAAATTGAAGAACTAAGATAGTAATAATTAAATATGAGATCTAAGGAAATAACCCTTCATATTATAATATTTTAGTATAATACAAGATCTATTGTGATGAACTATTCCAGACAAATATCTATGACAATTTAGAGATCACCCTCTCAATTCATTAAATTGGTTCTCTGATTTGGATGGTTGGTTATGTATCTCTTCACTTTCTTAATGAGAAATGGTTGAGCTATCTAGACATTTAATAGGAGTATAAATTTTTGTATAACCCTTTTCCATGTGGAAAAATAATAAAAATCCTATTTTATTTTTTTATCACAATTTTGAATGAGAAAAATAAAATATTCCAATCAAATGTTATGCTGATTGAAAGTTACATACATTTAAAACCCTAATTTGGAGATTGTATTGATGACCGACCTTTGTCCCGATGTATCTATGAAATTTCATCCCTTTTAACTCTAATTTTTTTTCTTGTAGTACTATTATATTTCTTCTTTACAATACCATAGGTTTGACCAAAATTTGATGTGCCAAGTGAAAGTTATGATGACTTTCCCAAAACTTGCTTATTATTGGCCCTTTCCAAAGAGCGAACTTGTACATAATTCCACATGTCCAATATTTTATATATACTACTAATTTGTTTACCTAAAATACAATTGCCTATCTTCTTTCCAAAGGAACTAGTGTCTCTCAATTTGGACTTTACTAGCTTCAAATATGATAGTTCTACCAAGAACACCTATTTGAGACTAGTTTTAGGACTAGCCAAAACTCTAATTTCTATAGGCTATATTTTCAAAATTGTAGTGCATCAAAAATTATAATTTATACCATAGGTACTTTGATACATTTCTTCAAACTCCTAAAATATTCTTATTCTGAAACTTCACTAAAACTTTTTATAGTGAAAATTTAAAGATTACTCGTTCGAGATTAATTTCAAGACTAGTAAAAAAATCTAAATTCCATAGGCTATATCTCATAAACTGTAGCGGTCAAAAACTTGAAATTTTTACCAAAGTACCTAGCTATGTGTCCTCGAGATCCTAAAAATTTCACAGTCTGAAACTTCATTGAAATAATATTATAGAGAAAATTCCAAGATGATTCATTTGAAGGAGAAAAACCCTAGGATCGTATGCTCTAATACCAAATATTATGTGTTGAAAAACAAAAATAACATTAAAAGAGAGAGATAAGTAACTCCATGCCTTGATAAAGAGAGAAGAATTAATCTGAAGCCTCTTCTATGGGGAAACCTTCTTTTACAATAGAACAAATGTACAAGATGAGATGATACTAAAACTAGGTCGCTCTGTGTGTGTGTGTGTGTGTGTGTGTGTGTGTGTGTGTGTGTATGAGACAAAGGGTGCAATTACAATCAAAGGCTCTAACTGAAAATATAAATATAAGAAATCAATATGTAGGGATTTACATGGGGGTTTATGCTTAACACTTGGCTTTGTTTAGGTCTTAACATATGTGGCAAGTCATCTAAATGATAAAGCTATTCAACAAAATGTTAATTACAATTAAGAGATAATGGGTTTTGAATATAAGTCCTCATAAAAACCAAATACATGACATATTATTATAACAAACTTTTCAAATCTATGATATTTTATATCAAATTCATTTTGTATATTGTTGATGAAATAATTTACAAATATATTACAATGAATGGATGACCCATGCCTACTAGAAGAAATTCTCAATATATGAGAAACATGAAGATCTATTGTAGTAACCAAATGGTTGATCTTGGCTAATTAGATAACTCTAAACACATATGTATGGTCAAATAAGCCCAAAAGTACACTGATTTGTATAGATTTGAAGTGCACCCATGAATATTGGATCTTAGATGTGGCCCAAATAGAGACCAAATTTAACAACATGAACATTAATATCTATTGTTTATCATTATCCATATGTAATGGTAATGTTAGATCTAGAAAACATAGCTTAGAATTTGTATAAACCAAACATGATATTCAAATATAAATTTGCAAATATATAAAAAATTGAGCTTAAAAATAAAATTTGAAAAATTTAGTCTAGTAGATATAAAAAATAAATTAGATCTACTTATAAATTGATTCCAAAAAATAAACTTCAATCACCATTGTTTAATTCTCATGGAAGGAAATAGTAGATCTCCTATCAAATATTTCAACAAACAAAGAATTTCATATGAGGAGTTAGATGTATGACTCCGATACTATGAAAGACCAAGAATGTAGCGTTCCCACCCCAGGAAGTGCCTAGACCGAGGCATGCCACCTTAAAAATTCTTTCACTTTGTTTATGATAACCATATTGTAGCACCCCTGGCCAGGCCATGCTACCTCTTAAAAACACTCTTTCTAAATTCTGACATCATTTTGTAGCATTTTCCGCCTTATGCCACTGGGCTATGCCACATATCCATTATTCATTTCTTCTCTGATAACATATAGTAACATAGCCAACCATAGATCTATTGGGCTATGCCACACATAAATGCTTGTGGAACATCATACATTATAACATACTCATCCAACCAGGCTAGCCATGCCAACTCCATAAAAATAACAATACCATCTGTATATATATAAAACCTAGAACAAACAATATATTCTACTAATACATAGATTAATGCGAAAATAAACAATAAGCCTATACATGCATCATATATAGGAAATATTAATCAATATAAACATGTGAAAATACATCGCATGTAAATGAGCATATAAATGGTACTTATATTTTAATAGATGACCACCAACTACGTGAAAACCTTCCACGAACCTCCCATCCTTAGACCACACTGCTCATTACTCTCAGCAGTGGGCCACCCCCGAGCTGGGATTAAACTCCACCCGGGTAAAGGGATTCCTAGGCTTATAGGCAGAGACAACATGAAGTTTCACAATCAAAAGGAAGGATTTCATCCCAGGAGCCAACCCACACTAACAACCTTCAGCCTCTCATTCCTCCCATGCATGTCCCACCACAGGAAGTGTGCTCCTTCTCTGCTCAACAATCCTTTGGTTTCCCCACTTCCCTTCCAAGGATTCAACAATAGGTTGGACAAGAATTCTTAGAGCACTATAGCTGCAATTGGACTCTGCAACAATCTCTCTCACCTGGAGAGAGTTGCTCAGAGGCCTGTCAACCTGCTTCTTCATTCCACAGGCATGACAACCCACCTCTTCATTCCCGTTATTAGACAACCATCAACAGGCTCAGGTGAAAGCAACAACAATGTTCAACTAAGAACAGGTAATGGCAGCAACAACAACCTTCATATTTTGGATAGGCATTGCTCATAATAGACAAGTATAACACATGCTCAGGTAGGCACATGTGTGTTGTGCCACCTAGGAGGAATACATGTTTCTACTAATGACAGGAAAAACCAGGATATGGCTCAGATATGCTTGCATGTTGCTGAGTAAGGCACCATGGGTGAATGATACACTAGAGGTTGACCATGGAGGAAAATGGTTCTGTGCGTGAATACGTGAGTGCCTGGAAGAATGGAAGGAATCCCCTGGAGAGCCCCAAACGAACGAAATTTCCCACTTAAAAATGCATGCGCCCAAATGGACACATGGCTCCCTTGGATTTCATTCCTCTGCACTTGTAGTTCATTCATTCCCCTAAAGAAACTTAGGATAACATGAATTATACCCAAACCTTAGTCTTTTGGGAAATATAATACAATATTCCCTTAGAGTTAATCCTTCAAGCTTAGCGCTTTTTCCTAGCCTCTTATCCCATCTCCCTTTCCCTACCTAGTGGATCTTAGTCCCCCATTCTCTTTTATCATAGTCGGTCTACACGCAGTGATGCATTTATATTAATGATATGAGTATTTACATATACAAAAATAGGCTCACTGGACTTTAGCATCTAGGCTCCCTGGCCTAATCAAAACATAAGCCTCCTAGTTGATAATCACTTGGCTCACCAACCTATAAACATGTTTACAATCATAATTACAACTGGGGCTCATTCTTGGGATATTACAATCCCCTCCCCTTATTTTTGGATTGTCCTTAGTGCAACTTATTTACATATTACAATTCAAATTCTTCAAAAATCTCCAAGATTTTTCTATTGGAATCTTGTTATCCACCTGGTGTTCTTATTTCAAGCACCATTTCTGTTATTCTTATTGCAGTTGGAAGTCAATTGCTCTATTCCATAGATCTTTTTCTGTAAAGAATTCAATGTACTGTTCCATTTGACACACCCTCCTTATGGCAGCTACCATGCCATAAGCATCCTTGAGTTGCCTCTTCCTTATTGCACTCACCCTTCCAATCTCATGCATCCCTTCACTACTACACAATCCTTCATCGACCCATATTGCCAAGGCTTTCACACACAAGGATAGTGCTAACCCATTACCAAAACCCCACCAAGGTTCTACAATTTTGGGGCTTCAGTGTCCTCAACAATAGTTTTTCTTTTCCAGCGTTCCAACTTTAATCAATATTATCTCATATGCTCACAGACATGAAGTTATCACAAGAGAACGTAAAATAATTCATTTAGACCTCAACTTATTTCATAAATAATTCATCTTTTCCCCAAAATATGAAATTCTTGTTTCATAATTTTTCATTGCTGATGCAATAATAGGATGTAGTCTTTCTTCTAGCTTTCAACAAGCATAATGTTGAATACCATTTTTCCTGCAATGCTTCTATCTTGCATTCAACCAACAAATTGTCAGTATTTCTTATACATCATACTCTCATTGCAATATGTACAAAACCTTATGAAGTGTTCTTAGAATTGTCTATAACTAACAATTCAATTACAACTACAAAACCATCTATTATATAGAATGAATTATCATTATATGCATGTGCTTGTTCACAATTAACATCAGTAAATTCATTACTTCATTTTCTGAACAAAAGATTTCTTGTAGTCAATGCTCAAGTCAATGCTCATGTGACTACTTGACTTGCAACTTTCCTGTTGCAATGTCCAACAACTCCTGAAATGTTCTCAACTCCACGAGTTAGAAAAATTTCAGTCATTAGTATAATTATTTCCATGCAATAATATTCATGCATGTACTCACAAAACATATTCAACAATTGTATTTTAGTATACAATTCTATCATGTATGACTGCAACTCTGCCACTTACTAGGTATGAGTGCAACTCTACTACTTACTATGCATGAGTGCAATTCTCAATGCATATTTATTCAATGCACCTTTGCATTGAATTTTAGAATGCTCTTTATCTAAGTCATGTATCTCACCATCCAGAAATTGGAAAAGAAATTTGAAATATGGCTAATGTCTTGACACATTCTCCACACACTTCCTATTGTATTTTCAATTGTTTGGATGCCTTCCTTTTCGACCTGAACACTACACCAAGAATATAATTTTGTAGTGTGCATTAGTGTTAGCAAAAAGGTTGCAGGCCAAGTTTTATTTAAAGGTAAGAAGCTTATTGGGTATTTGTGTGGTACTTAACCTTTCTCTTTCCATTCTTTTTCCTATCCAACTATGTCATGGTCTCATACATGACTAGCTTTCCTAGAATCCATTCCTATAACATGTTCTTATCTTTCATTTCTTTGGTTATTACCTCATAACCAAATTAACATGGCATGCTACTATGTCAGTGTGTACATTTAATAGCTAAGAAGATTTGATAACTATTACAGGCCTCTAGCCTTTACCACACCTAGTGGTATCTTATTCATGTTAAGCGCATTTAAATAATACCATACTGTGTATTATAAAAATTCAATCTGGGAAAATTCTTACCCAAATTTCCCTTCGAAAATTATGCAACATAATTCCAAAAGAAATACTTACCTGCATAGCTGCCATTAAATAATTTTGATGTTACCTGATTAGCTTATGACAGTAGAAGCTTTCATGCTTCTTTATCAGTCTTATAATCAACATTCCATCTTTATGTTGCTTCCTTCCATATGCAACAACATCATCAACAACTCTTGAAAACATGCAAGAACTCTCCCTCTTTCTGTCTATGGTTGTCCATCAAGCCATAACATAGTTGTTACTACTATAATTACAACAACTTCATTATTCCTGTATCACTTTTCTTTACTGATCCCAAAAGTCTTCAATTCTTCCCGGATTCTTGAATCTTCTTGTGCTCTCCCTATAATCACTGTATATGATTATTTCTGACCTGAGCACTTTCTAGCCAAACACTCTTGGCTTCTTTTTCATTTTCAGCCAAATACTAATGTTGATATTATCCTTCAACATTCACTTATTTCCTAGATCCAGCTAACCCAACTTATACTGGGACAAATTTTAATTCCAATCATGTTGGCTTATAGACCTTGGATCTTCAACATCCAATTAACTTTCAGGACTAAGCTACTTCAGCCCCTTCCTGATTGGATACTTTACCACTTGAGGTTTCTTGCACTCTTCTCTTCTCTTTGCCAACTAGCTTCCAACTTGACTTGCATAGCGAATCTCTAGCATACTGTAAGGATGTGCATATGCCTCCTTCACTAGTTGCATAGAACTAATTAAACGTACTTAATACTTCTTTTAATTTACCATCATATTTTCAAGTGATACTTCCAACCTCTGGGAATGTCACTCTTGGCTCTATGCCACTTGAGATGGATTCTTGTCAGGCACCATCTATTTTTGCATTCAAAACCATGCGTAGAATCATTTTCTTCTTCATGGTTCCTTATTGATTTATCTTTAGAAATTTCATTTCACTTTTAAGTTACTCTTGACTTGATATCTCCATGCTATTGTGGAAATATCTTCAACACCTTTGGAATACATCAAAAATATTCTTCTACTTTTGTTGTTCCTCCTAGAGTGTTGTCATGCATTCCTATTAGCTTGATATCTTCCTCATGATTTCTTCTTCCAGTATCTTAAGATCTTAAAGGACTTGACTCCATCATGTAATCCTTCCTTGTCTACTTTGCATACTTGCAACCACATATTATGCTAATATTAATTTTGAACATTCCACTATTACTTGGATCCCCTGATCCAACTCCTACACGACCCAATTATATTTCCAGTCATGTTCTCAGAGTAACCGTGGATATTTAACACCAATTCCTTTATTGAAGAAATTTATTTATCCTTTACTTGAATGATCATATCAACACTTGGATTTTCGTAATGAACTGTTATTTTCTCTTGTCTTGACCCAACTGATTTCAACCTAACTGTAAAAATCAACTTCTATCATGTCATAATGATGCCCTATTCCTGCTTCTACATGTTTGAATGTTTTTGGATTCACATCCCAATGTACCTGCCAATATTTTAGAGAAGATATGCCCTTCATACCATGCTTCCACTTCACACTCTGATAGTAATAACATAGGTGTTATCTCCAAACTATAGGACTGATCTTTGGAGATGTTACCTATTATCCCTAAATACACTCCTTGTTTATCTTTATCAGAAAAATAGCATCTTGATATATCAATATGTATAGAATAGGTCTTCCCACTATGTACTCCTTTACCTTAACATTCTTTAGTCTTGACCTTTGATCCTCTTGTGGAATATTCTTGACATAACATTATGTCCTCAAGTTCCTTATTAATACCAAGTCCAAACTCTTTTATATTCTATAAAAATTTACTTCCTTGTTCCCATGCTTGGCATCTCCATATGAACTTATGGTTCATGCATTACTATGTATTGTAGATGGATTTTCCCCACCTAGCATTCACATTTGATGTGCTAAAAGTTGTGACTTGGACTATCTTCCCCCAAAAAAATTTGTTTGGGTTTTCCAAGCTGCTTATTGAACCCAACATCCAATCCAATAAATTCTTAAAGATCTCAATGAAAAATGAAGAATTGTTTCTGTCCTTCTTCCTTCTGTCTGTAGACATCTCTAGCACTTTTTTCTGGAAACATATTTCCAAAACCCTTCCAATGACTGCTTCCCTGCTCAATTCTAAATACCGAGTAAAACGTTATGGACAATTGAAAATTGTCTTTTCAATGATGCTATCCATGTTTAGTTATTCTCCTTTCTTAGCGACAAAAAAACTCTTGGACCTTTGTTGGGTCCTCTCATAAGGTTCACATTCCTTCTTTACTTCTTTAGGTGCAGGTTCGAACAAATTAAAACCCCATGGGCTCCATTTCTAAGCCCCTTCTTGCCTTTAAAAACCATTTTCGAGCACTAGCCCCTTTTTCTTTCGCCCCCAATCACATGTGACCAAGTTCTAGCTCATAGGTTTTTAACCGGAGCTTCGGAACTTCAGGGCTCCAGAACTTCGAGTTTCATAGGATCTCATAGATTTACACTTTACTTATTCTGAACGCTGAATTGGTGAAGTCCCGAACTGGCTCTCCGAAGCTTCGCTCTTCAAGCTTATAACTATTCCATCTATTGTTTCTTTCGAACTCTGAATCGATGAAGTTCTCCAGAGCTTCGTGCTTTAGAGGTTTTACCTTCATATTGCCATGTTTCCTTCGAACGTCGAATTGGCAAACTCTTGGAGAATCTCTTTGGAGCTTCATGCTTCAAATTTTCTTGCCTCTATGTACTCACATTTACTCGAATGCCAAAATTATGAATTCTCAGACTGACACTTTATTGTTTCATTGCTCTAACACTCTGTTGCTTCGGGCTTCGGGGGTTCTACCTTCATCATACCATGTTTCCTCCGACGTCGAATTGGTGAACTCCCGGAGTCTCACCAGCAACCATGCACAAGGGGGGTGCTACTTGGAAAAAATAAGGAGCGGACACGTGTCCCATTCTGATGGATGACACGTGTCATTTTCTAGCTCATACAAAAGACATGTGAAAAACATGAATTAGGTTGACATGTGGCATGTGAAAAGTGGGTCCATGTCACCCTAGGTGACATCATCATGTTGTGTCACATCTGGTGCTTTAGGACTTCAAAAATCTAGGCTTCGGAGGATTACACAATAGAACATAACATTTCCCCCGAACGTCGAATTGGCAGAATCTTGAACCGTCGGTCTCTAGAGATTTATTACTTCGGTGCTCCGAAGCTTCGGGCTTCGAAGAAATTCATAGAAAATCACAACAACTTTCCAAAATGTTGAATTACTGAGTCGGTCTAGCTCACTCCAGGTGACGTCATCACGCAATGTCACTTCGGTGCTCCGGGACTTCGGAGAATCACACACCAGAGTACATCAAAACACCCGAACTCTGAAATTTATGGGGTCCACTTAGTTTTGCTGTCAATAATCATGGTGGTGACACGTGGCCACACAGACGAGTGACACATGTAAATTCACTATTGGTACAAAATATCTGTCAAAGGTACAAAACCAGATGACACATGGCAGGCTTAGAGTAGGTCCACATCACCCTAGGTAACGTCATCATGCCACATCATATCTGACGCTCTGGAACTTCGACACTTCGAGCTTCAAGATATCTTACCCCAACACACCCTATAACTCCCGAATGTCAAATTTTTGAAAAGTTGTTTCCTGGAGATTTGAGACTTCGGAGCTTCAGGACTTCAGAGCTCCGGGCTTCAGAGGTTTTCGCTGCTGAACTACACCCAACACTCGAACTGCCAAAATCTGAAGTTTCAAACACTGTTTAATCTGCTGACACGTGTCTCTAATAATGGATAGTCCAGATTAATTCTGAACTTCAGGACTTCGAGGAAAACTCCACTTTGCGCAACCGCCACCTGATTTCCCCTAATCGTTGAACTTCCGAACCACTTGGGGAAATCCAACGGTCCTCCTTCTCCCGAATGATCTATGGTTGAGAGTAACTCCAAGACTTCGGAGCTTCGGGCTTCAGCCCCTCTTTCGACAAAATATTAAAACTTGTCGAAGTAACGAAGTCCAGAGGACTTGAGGGTTAACCGTCACGTTTCTTTCTCAAATCTGACGACTGAGAAGGATATTTCTTCTGCTAGACAGATCCAACGATGTAGATTCGCTCCAGACTTCAGAGCTTCTGGGATTTTTCCTCTTTTACGACAAATAACTTAAAACAATCAGAGTGGCGAAGTCTGAATGACTTCGATGCTTAACCACCATGATCATTTTTCCAGATCTATCGGTTGTGAAGGGTTTGCCTCCTCTCGAACAAATCCAATGGCTCAAATTTAATTTTGTGGCCCATAACCACATTTATAGTGGTTTCCTTCTTCTGTTGGATTTCTTGAACCGATAAACCTCCAAATCTTCTGAACGTAGTTAAGGTGTTCCCTTAGTGATTTTCTGGCACTCTGCAATTTCAACTCTCTGTGAAATTTTTACTTCAATTTCCACCTATAGACAGCCCATCCAGGTTTAGTTTTGAATCCTTGAGCTCTGATACCATATTGTAGCATCCTCACCCCAGGAAGTGCCTAGACCGGGGCACGCCACGTTAAAACTTCTTTCACTTTGTTTCTGATAAACATATTGTAACACCCCCGACCACCCAGGACAGGCCATGCTACCTCTTAGAAACACTCTTTCTAAATTCTGACATCATTTTGTAGAATTTTCCGCCTTAGAACACTGGGCTATGCCACATATCCATTATTCATTTATGCTTTGATAACATATAGTAACATAGCCAACCATAGATCTATTGGGATATGCCACACATAAATGCTTGCAGAACGTCATACATTATAACATACCCATCCAACTAGGATAGCCATGACAACTCCATAAAAATAACAATACCATCCGTATATATATAAAACCTAGAACATATAATATATTCTGTTAATACACAGATTAATGCGGAAATAAACAGTAAGCCTATACATGCAACACATACAAGAAATACTCATTAATATAAACATGTGAAAATACATAGCATGTAAATGAACATATAAATGGTACCTATCTTTTAATAGATGACCACCAACTGTGTTCAGACCTTCCACGAACCTCCCATCTTTAGACCACGCTAATCATCACTCTTAGCAGTGGGTCACCTCTGAGCTGGGACTAAACTCCACCCAGTTAAATGGATTCCTAGGCTAGGCTGAGACAACAGGAAGTTGCACAGTCAACAAGAAGGATTTCATCCCAGGAGCCAACCCACACTAACAACCTTCAGCCTCTCGTTCCCCACATTATTGTCCCACCCTAAGAAGTGTGTCCCTTCTCTTCTCAACAGTCCTTCAGCTGCCCCACTTCCTTTCCAGGCCTTCAACAACAGGCCGAACATGAATTCTCAGAGCACTATAGTTTCATTTGGAATCCCTCGAGGAAAAATCACTTCCTGAGCAACCTCTCTTGCCTGGAGAGAGTTTCTCACATGCCTGACAACCTGCTTCTTCATTCCACAGGCCTAACAACCCACCTCTTCATTCCCGCTCCTAGAAAAACAACAACAGGCTCAGGTGAAAGCAACAACAATGTTCAACTAAGCACATGTAATGGAAGCAACAACAACCTTCAGATTTGGGATAGGCGTTTCTCATAACAAACAAGTATAGCACATGCTCAGGTAGGCACAGGTGCGTTGTGCCACCTAGGAGGAATACGGGTTTCTACTAATGACAGGAAAACACAGGATATGGATAAGAGATGGATGCATGTTTCTGAGTAAGGCACTGTGCGTGAATGATATAGAGGTTGGCCATGGAGGAAAATGGTTATGTGCGTGAATGTGTGAGTGCCTGGAAGAATGGAAAGAATCCCCTGGAGAGCCCCAATCGAACAAAATTTCCCACTTAAAACTGCATGTGCCCAAATGGACACATGTCTCCCTTGGAGTTCATTCCTCTTCACTTGTAGTTCGTTCCTTTCCCTAAAGGAACTTAGGATAACATGAATTATACCCAAACATTAGTCTTTTGGTAAATATAATATAATATTCCCTTAGAGTTAAGCCTTCAATCTTAGCACTTTTTCCTAGCCTCTTAGCCCCTCTCACTTTCCCAACCTAGTGGAGCTTAGTCCCCCAGTCTCTTTTATCATGGTCGGTCTACATGCAACGATGTATTTATATTAATGATATGAGTATTTACATATACAAAAATAGGCTCACTAGCCTTTAGAATCTAGGCTCTTTGTCTTAATCAACACATAAGCCTCTTAACTTATAATCACTTGGCTCACCAGCGTATAAACATGTTTACAATCATAATTAAAACTAGGGCTCGTTCTTGGGATATTACAAAGAACATCGTAGAAACATATAACCAAGATATATCATATCTAAATTCATTTAGAAATAATCAACTAAATAAGAGTATATCTAAGCATATAAGAAATGAGAGAAGATAATTTACATGGAAAAACTCCAAGGTGGGGAAACATCCACAGAAGCAAGGCCTTCTTCTTCTTCATATAACTTTCCCAATTACTATAAATAGAGCACACATATATGTATGGATTTCAAATGGGATCCATACAAATCTCAAGTAGATGGATGATCTAGCCTAAGAACCCATAGAGTCTAGGATAATGATCACTACCATAAACCACTCTCCACACTTCTTTGATTCAAGACCAATTGCCTCATTTTATAATAACCAGGAAAAAAATAAACCATTGATCATCAAGAAAAATAAAGGGTAGATATCAACCAATCCATAAAAGGTTGATGATAATATCATTAAAAGATAAGGGATAACTAGTGGATAAGAAGGAATTATAAGTGTAAGTCATCATTATCCATGAGGCAAGTCACCACCAAATAACTTCTAAAAACATCTCTATGTGCACATGTGGAATATTACAAAACTCTAGTGAGGCCATGTTACATGTATAAGTGTCATACAAATGTTGTTATATTGATCATCATTATGACACTAAGTACAAAATTACATCCACCCACTAGACAACATTAAAAACAATCTAGCATTGGTAGGGTTTGATATCCACTTTTACTTCCATTTTAAACAAAAATTGTGAAGAAGTGATGACACTAGAACTTGGTTCTCCTTCTCTAGCTCTTTTCTCGACTCCTTTTCTAGGTCTTCACTGTCTTTTGATTTCTCATTTGATCTAACTTATGATTTAGTGCCACCAACTTCCCAAAAATGTCCAAACGCGTTCTCTAGCGCCACCATGAGAAGGGCCAAGTTGTCAAATATATTATCAATTTGTTATTCTAGCTTCAAAAAAATCTCTTCTACCTCATCACAAGGGTTATTATGAATACAATCATCTTCCATGGCTAGGGTTATAAGAATTCCTTTTTTTAGTCAATTCCTAGATCATGCAACTTCCCATGAAACTCCAAAGACACCTATGATATTAGCAATATGATTCATAAGCCGTCGTGAATATTCCACTGGAAGAGTTCATTGGTGAGATTTGGGTACCTTGGAAAGTGGTCCCCTTGTGTTTGTGAGTCTCTAAACACAAAGGGGGAGACTATTACCCTTATACCTCTACTTTATGTTCTAATTTCACATTGACTTAGGAGACTTAAGTCATAAAGTGAAATTTGTCACTTAAGTCATAAAGTGACAATTAATTCATAAAGTTGGTGAATTAATAGACATAAAACAAACTATGGAAACTTAAGTAAAGTGGGTTTCTAAGTGAGATTTATGAGAAGTGATCTCACCCATTTATTAGACTTGACTAGATCTACTCTAAGCCATTGATCTTTTAGGTTTGGCCAAAGAGAGGCTAAAGGAGGCAAAAGGGTAAGGATGAGACTCATTGTCACTTGAGAGAGTTGAGTGAAGAGAGGAAGAATACTTGGGAACATTCTTGAGGAGGAGAAGGGCGCGTGAAGTCAAGGCTTGGAGAGGAAGAAGGAAAAGCGTGCACCATTGTTGAGCAGGATTGAGCTTGAGGAGGCACCTTGGTGGGAGGCTAGTGCACATGAGAAAGGAGTGTTTTCTTCATTGGAGCTTGAGCTGGTAGGAGGGTGCACTCAAGGAGTGAGGGTGCAACTAGCTTGGGAGAGGGCGCATTTGTTCTAGAGGGAACATTTAATTGGAGAGGTTTCTTGGAAGAGGACGCACCTTTTTGTAAAAGGGGGTGCAAGTTTACATCTAGCAGGAAATGGCTTCAGGGAGGGCGCTACACTTCTTTCATTCAGAAAAAGAATCTAGAGGGGTGCAAGTCAATGCTAGCAGGCACAAGTTTTGAGGGACTCCATTACAAGCTTGAGGATAAGATTGGATTGTATCAGGTTCCTTGTGTATTTACTTGTTGTATCATTTGCTTCCAAATCTCCATATATATATATATATATCTTACTGGTTTTCCCCATGGCGGTTTTTCTAGGGTCATGTTTACCAAAAACTACATGTGTTCATTTGTCATGTTTTCTTAGTATTTTCAGTGGTAGGTTGTTAAATATCCTAGAGGTATATTTGATGTTTAATGCATGTTATTGAAGGCTAACTTGGACAACAAAACCATTCATAATTTATCCTTATAACAAGAGGCATTAAAGAGCATCAAACCAAATATTTTTGGGTAGTTTTTGAGAGGGAAAAGTTCAGATTTAGTGGGTTGTTTTGAACAACAATATGGCTGTCCTAAAACAACGAGAAAAATAGTTTGAAAGAATGCAAACATAGTTCCCAACAAGAGGTCAAGTGAAAGGCATGTTGGGCAACACATAGAACCTCAGAAAATCTTCATGGTATTAGAGCTTAAGGGAAGTAGAGTGGCTGATTTGTGAAGGAAACATGTGGCATATTTATACTTAAGAGACTTAAGTCATAAAGTGAAATTTGTCACTTAAGTCATAAAGTGACAATTAATTCACAAAGAAGGTGAATTAATAGACATAAAAAAAACTATGGAAAGTTAAGTAAAGTGGGTTTCTAAGTGAGATTTATAA
This sequence comes from Picea engelmannii, assembly GCA_009831015.1. Classification (NCBI taxonomy): domain Eukaryota; kingdom Viridiplantae; phylum Streptophyta; class Pinopsida; order Pinales; family Pinaceae; genus Picea; species Picea engelmannii. The sequence continues at coordinate 46,638 of ML832814.1, forward strand.
GAAGTGATCTCAGCCATTGATTAGACTTGACTATATCTAATCTAAGCCATTGATCTTTTAGGTTTGGCCAAAGAGAGGCTAAAAGAGGCAAAAGGGTAAGGATGAGACTCATTTTCACTTGAGAGAGTTGAGTGAAGTGAGGAAGAGAGGAAGAAGACTTGGGTGCATTCTTGAGGAGGAGAAGGGTGCATGAAGTCAAGGCTCGAAGAGGAAGAAGGAAAATGGTGCACCATTGTTGAGGAGGCTTGATCATGAGGAGGCACCTTGGTGGGAGGCTAGGGCGCATGAGAAAGGAGTCTTTTCTTCATTAGAGCTTGAGCCAGTAGGAGGGCACACTCAAGGAGTGAGGGCACAACTAGCTTGGGAGAGGCTGCACTTGTATGTGGGAGCATTTGTGATTGAGGGCGCATTTACTTGGAGAGGTTTCTTGGGAGAGGGCACACCTTTTTGTAAAATGGGGCACAAGTTTACATCTAGCAGGAAAGGGCTTCAAGGAGGGCGCTACACTTCTTTCAGTCAAACAAAGCATCTAGAGGGGTGCAAGTCAATGCTAGCAAGAACAGGTTTTGAGGGACTCCATTAAAATCTTGAGGATAAGCTTGGATTGTATCAGGTTCCCTGTGTATTTACTTTTTGTATCATTTTCTTTTAGATCTCCATATGTATATCTATCTATCTTACTAGTTTTTCCCATGGGGGTTTTTCTAGGGTCATGCTGACCAAAAACTACATGTGTTCATTTGTCATGTTTTCTTAGTATTTTCAGTGGTAGGTTGTTAAAGAGCCTAGAGGTGTCTTTGATGTTTAATGCATGTTATTGAAGGCTAACTTGGACAATAAAACCATCCATAATTTATCCTTATAACAAGAGGCATTAAAGAACATCAAACCAAATATTTGTGGGCAGTGTTTGAGAGGAAAAAGTTCATATTTAGTGGGTTGTTTTGAACAACAAGAAGGTTGTCCTAAAACAACGAGAAAAATAGTTTGAAAGAACCCAAACATAGTGACCAACAAGAGGTCAAATGACAGGCCTGTTGGGCAGCCCATAAAACCTTAGAAAATCTTCATTCATCACAATAGATATTACAATATCGTAAAATATTTTATTAAGCAGTTATTACCTTATATCTCAGATTTAATGTTACTAGCACAATGCTCAAAATTATGGAAATAATTGAAACCAAATGAAAGAAACAAGAAAATGAAGACACCTTCCACACAAATAAACACAAGATGTGCTTGGGAAACCCAATATGAGGGAAAATATATCTAGAAGGTGAGGTGTATGCTCTGCTATTTTTTCTCATTTATAAAATGCATGTACAAAGAAAGGGGCACTCACTATGGAGTTTCCATGGACATTGTGGCTTTAATGTCTGCTACATAGTCTTCGAACTCCTCTATTATGCTTCAATATTCCACTCCTAGATTCTTTTCTTAACTATGGAATAGTAACGATACCAAAAGAATGGAATCCCTTCTCTTTATAATGTTCGAGTATTTAACATAGTTTGATAGCCATCTAGGGTTAGGGTTAGTTTTTTTGCATGCCTCAACCCTCAATTAGTGTTAGGGTTTGGGACCCTCTATAATATTCTTGAAAGTCCCCACATGCGTGAGTAATGGGTACTAATGTGGCATCCACTCAGTACCATGGTTTTCAACAAGGTATGTCAACTTGTGGGAGGCATAACTCCACATATGATTTTCAATTGAGGCGATTTTTGCAATGTTGGAAAGATTTCGATGTATAGAACAATGTCAAGAGGCTAGAGCTAAGCCCACAAATTTTTGATCCTAGTAAGTACTATTTGATGCGTCAAACGGGCTTTGAAATTTTTTGGAACCCAAATCACCAAACTAGGGCCTACCCCTAAAATGGGCCCTCCAAGCCAATTCCTCCTATTTTTCCACCAAGAAAGTACCAAGATAGATGACAAATTATGTAATGATCCATTCCATTCCCACTTGGCATCATCTCCTTTACAATAAATTTTTTTAGAAAGTTTATCAGACAATGTTGAATCCATTTGTCATTTCGATTTTTTAAATACTTACAATTGTTTTCAAATTATTACTTTATCTATTTTGTGAAAATGTTGTTTTTTCTTATAAAAATAAATTGAATATTTGAAACAAAATATGACTTTAATACACTCTTACTCCCTACGCATACTCTTTTAATCTGATTTTTTTTAGTTAATACAAACAACATTTAAAATAACAATCATTATCATAGGAATATAAGGTAAAAGAATTGAATAGAAAAATATTAAGTTTTTTTGAGTTTTTCCTATTTACTAAAATTTGTCTTACTAAAATTTGTCTTACTTGAAATTACATTTTTAAATTTAAAAAATTATTGTTTTTAATAAATAAATAGATGTAACACTTTCCAATACCCCATTCCCATCATATTTTACAATGTTATCATCTTATATTTATAATTTTGTCACTTCAAAATATTTGATATAAAATACAAATTCTACTCTTTTTCTTAAATAAATAGAAAAGAAAGAACCATTTTATAACATTTACAATACCCCTGGATGGGGTGACATGTAGCCCAGGGGAGGCCATGCAACCCTCATGCAATCCAATCCATAAATATGGTTGACCGCCACTCCAAGCCTCATTTTCAGATGAAGGACGACCATAAACGCACTCAAAGGATGGGAGGACAGCTCCCCCGTGTAGGTTTAATGGTGCCCTCACTGAGTAATGGCACGGGAATAACGAAAGGTACGAGAGGCGACAACGCGGTCATATCAACCCCTCGGATAATACTCCAGCTTGGCCATGACATTCACCATTCTGTTTCTTCTCTCTGCTCAGTGATCTGACTCTGGTCCTTTCATATTTCTTTGGTCTCATTCTCAGATTTCTCTGGCCTCGAGGCACTGTCATGTCGTGTGAGAGAGGGAAACCCCGGAGGGGACCCTCCTAGTACTGTTATGTTGCAAGGCAGAGACGCCTGCATGAACTGGAGAGGGATTCCTCGATAGCTCGGACGTAGCAAATCAAGAAGCCAACTACACCTCCAATGGCCTACATGGAGGAGGAAATCCTGGAGGAACCGATTCAGGTTCCACCATAATCCCTCCTCTACATGGTCATGAATTCCTAGGATAGACCCAGCACCAACATTGCAACAATGGATACATCGACAACCATGGAATGAACCACTTACATCATCCAGGAGGAAATCCCCACGACGGACTACCCAGTCGGGCCCCCATTGCTCAACCCAGAAGCAAAATGTGACCAAAGTCTGCCCAGTCTCTTCACTTAGGAGCAATTGGAGCTCATCTTTGAGATGAGGGGCTATATGATGGAGCAACTCCACTAGCACACCCTTATTAGCAGCAAAATCGACATGTTGTTCAGTGCCTTCTCAAACACGCCAGTCAAACAAAGGTGCCCGACCTACGCGTAGCCCTTTGCAATCATACCCAACAACAACACTCCTCATGGCGGCTCTCTGGATGGCAGGTTCCACTGTTTAAACAACCCTCCTAATGTTTAAAGTTTCTCAGCTCTCTACGCCTCACTTGCATGGAAATGAGGTTTTTTTCTTGTCTTCCTTTGAATTATCAATTTTTGAATGTATATCCAAACAGAAATGTCAATACCATCCACTGCCGCTTAATCAAGAAATACAACTTTTTATTTAAAAAAAAAAATAACATTTACAATACTACAATTGTACTTATCAGTGAACCAAAACCCTTTTCACCAAAGGAGCAATTCTGATCCAATCATCGATCATCCCAGCAAAGATATAAAGCCAAATATGCCTCTCTCGTTGAGCCAAAAAATCAAGCATGAGAGCAAAGTGGCAATTCTGAACGAACAGTAGAGCTACTGAGATTAAATATTCCCTCCATCCGGCCAAACAGAAAGCATTTATCTCTATCAATGACGTATAACAAATCAGGCACCAGAAGAATCAAAGAATTTAACGTTTTCTGGAATTAAATAATTCCCTACCATAAATCAAGGATCGAACCTATCAACATCTTCACAGTATTTAAAGCAAAAACAATATTATGAACTTCGAGATTTACATCTGGCTGGAAAAAGTACTTCCTGCTGACTAGTATTGTTTGAATGATTCCAGCAATCCAGAAGTCTCGCTCAAGAATGGAAGACTGAATGTATAATCGATTCCATCATTCACGGGCAATATTTAAATGTGTAATATTATGCTCAAATCCTTCTCCCGACAAAATCTACGGTGCATTTCTCCTCAGTCGCACTCAATAATGGCATAGTCAGATTCCTCGTGAAAAATAAATTGATTTTTGTTTGTGTTAACAAAAATGCCTACAGTCTGGCGAGCACATGAAGATTTTCATGATATCATTAGTGGCCCCAGCTGTATTCGCACCGTAGGGTGCGCTCGATCTCCAAAAAGGTGGCAGCTGAGAATTGGCGCGCACCAGAAGTGGCACTGTACAAACAGAAGACTATGAGATTAAAGACACGAAAGAAAATCGCAAAGGACCACTGCGATAAACTCGCATTCCTCCAACAAATTGTAGATAAATGCGTAGCTGCGTGACACTCTCCTATATTTCGATCTCCATTTTTTTTTTAAATTGGATTTGAGGTGTATCTGGTGTTTTCGAACCCGTGATTTTCACTTATGGAGTGTGGTATTCTCTCACTGACTACTCTAGACCTCGAGGATATCCAACATTCAATGAGGGTATTGTTGAGCGAACCAGAATTGACATATTTAATCATTTAGTAATACAGTGTTCAAAATTAAATTATTTTTTCTTTCAAAATTCATTAATGGAGGAACTATCCTCATTCCTCATTTATAGGCTTTTCAATTTTGAAATAAAGCAAGCTTCCCTAAAACCTGGTCTCAAAGCTTCATTGTACCTATTTTAAAAAGTGGGGATGAAACCAATCCCTCTAATTATAGGATCATTATGGAACATGTCCAAGCTAATGATGGTGTCACATGATGGGTTAGTTGTAAGGCAAACATGGAAAAACAACAATCTATTAACTTGGGGGATTATTCAAGATACTTTTGCGATGAATTTAAATATGGTGTTAAAAGATGAAATGTAGGAAATTGAATTAGTATGCCAATATACAATTTTTATTTAACTATGAAATTTCCTTAAAAAAATTGGATAATTGTAGAGAACCCATTGTTCTAGTGTTGTATATTTTTTCAAAATTTGTAATATTAATTATATATATATATTCAAAATTATAAAAGTCAATATATCATTTATTTTAAAAATGGTTAAGTTGATAAAAAGTTAGCAAAAATAAAAGAGGTATGTATTTTAAAACATAGATTAAAAATAGTAAAAATTATTAATTAAAAAAAACTATATATTTTGAATATTTCATTGACAACAAAATCAACCTATAGAAAAATAACATAAAAATGAAGATATAGATAGGTATTCATAAAAATAGAGGTTTTTATGTATTTGCAGACCAAACCACTAGGTTTGTCATCCCTGACTTAAATCAACATACACTTATAGTAGAGTTGTCATTCCCACCTTGAAAAAATTTGAATTAGAAATACCCTACACATGCTCTTAAGAATGTGCATGTGCTCTAGAATGTCCACACACTCTAAATAATGTGCACCCACTCTTATGCATTTCTCTCTCTCTCTCTCTCTCTCTCTCTCTCTCTCTCTCTC
>ML832814.1:52423-68445 GCA_009831015.1 Picea engelmannii
TAGAGAGAGGTAAAGAGAGAAATCCCTACAAATATTGCGTACCTGACTTACCCCTTATATTAAATTGAAAATGTTGGCCTTGTAGACTCTACTTTTAATATTCTTCTTATTCATGAATGGAATGAATCCCATATATAGGTTTTAGGTGGTAGGGAATGGCTGCATCTCCTGATAACCATCCCCTCCAATCCAAGAGCACCGACAGTGGGAAAATGTATGAAGGTTCACATGAGAATAGTTGGCATAGTGGGCAAGAGAGGGTGGAGAGAGGGGGGGGGTAGAATGAGGGGGAAAGAGAAAGAGGGGGGAGAGAGAGGGAGGGAGAAATAGGGGAAGATAAAATTGTTCCATTAAAAAAGAAAATGATGGATCTTGCTGGATCTCTCCCTCCCTCCCCTTCTCTCCCTCTCCCCTTCTTTCACATCTGCATCACCTCATCACAAGAAAAATTTCATAGTAATCATAATTAAATCCGACCCTCCCAAAAGTTGTACCATGATTTCACTGGATCCACACCTCCAAAAGTTCATATGTCCCTCTCTCTCTCTCTCTCTCTCTCTCTCTCTCTCTCTCTCCCACCTCTTCCACTCTTTCTCTCTCTATCCATCTATTTATCTCTCTCCTCCCTCTCTTTATATCCCCACTTCCCCCCACTATCTCTCTTGTTCTCTCTTCCCCTCCCTCTACCCCTCTACCCCTCTTTGGTGGATATATTGAGTATCTATAATACTTCATAGAAAATAATATTTAAGGATAGGTTGAACAATTGATTCAACTTTTGAAGATAATAAAAATACGTAAACTACATGAACATAATGGATGAAAATCTCCCTCACTTTAAAAAGAAAATGTTTATATGATGCCATGAAAACATAAATACAAAATATTTTCTAATTCCAGTATGCAATAGAAAGGACAAATAATTATGTTCCAACATATCCTTATGCCACGGGGTTTGATCTCTTTCCAAAATTATCAACCATAGATTGGGATGAATGGATAATCCTCCAAGGTGTTGAATCTTAGTGCTCAAAACTAGCTCAATCTTCCTCCAATGCCACCTCTAAGTCTGGCCCAATACTCAACATCAAGCGTTGTTGCTCCAATCCTTTTTTAGATTCTATATGCACTCTTATCTTAGATTGAAGTTTCTCTAAAAGGACCTTGTAATAGTCATGATACCACTAGTTCCACATGGGGCATCACAGAGTTTCATGTTCCAAATTAAGAATCAAAGGAAACGAAGGTTTGGATCATAGACTCGTTGGAAATTTTAACCATTACTCAATTAATAAGTTTACAACCTACACCAATACACTTTCTACTAGATGCACATATTTTTTTAATATTCCCTTTGTTTTTCACTCACTATATGGAATATAGTGTATATCCCTTAAGGACACCCTTCAATTTTTCCAGTAGTATGCAGGTATAGTTAGTTCCAAATTTTATCATTCTACCCATATGCATATGCATTATTTATCTTTTCTTCCTAGCCTCTTGCTATGTGAATTTAGTTTAATGTTTCTTTAAATTGGTACTTAGCTTGATTGAAACCACTATAAAACTATATAAGGCCTTAAAAATATATATCTAATCACTTTTTTTCTTAAATGCACAAATCATTTTGATGTATAAGACTTATCAATTATCTTGAAAACATTTTGATGAAAATAAACAAAAACTTCAATTCATAAAACATGTGTCATGAAATGTGTGTGTGTGTATCTTCAACATGGTATAAACTTTATATGTTTTACAAAATGGCACATCGTTCCCAATATACAAAATGACGACAAGTGCCCAAACATGGAAAAGTGTCATATGCTTCCATAGATACAAAATGACACTCATTAATCACTCGTTGACCACTTCTATCCTCACCACTGTCAGGGTCATCCCAGAACTTGATATTTCTTCTCTTACTCGAAGAAGAACCTCGAGTGGTTTTGTGCCTGGGCATGGTTCATTGCTTCGGAGACTAGACAAAGAAAAAACATTCTTACAAGTTTTTTTCCACAATGAATTAACATACTTATAGAATGATACTTTGTAATTCAACATAAGACAACTCACCAGAAATGATACTGACAATCACAAGGGTGTTACCATCCTCTGTAAACCTAATCTTTTAGTGATGCCACCTTGTAACAGTTACAAGGATCAAAGCATGAAATTTAAACAAAAATGCATAAAATTCAATTCCATTCATGATAGAACAAATTTCATCAACAAATGATCTCATTGTGAATAACTCAGGCAATGGTGGATAGTCTCTAGTAGGTGGATGGATTGATTGTACAACCTACTTCGAGGCAATGGATCCAAAAATGGATCCTGAAATGATCAAAAATCAAAGTTCTCAAATGATCAAGAAAATGACATGATTGCAAAGTGTTAGTCACAATATTTTTTACGATGCAAACAGATCGAAAAACAGACGTTGTATGAGAAAGTTATGGTAGTTGGAAAATTTGGTCTTCTCCAGCAAAAAGTCAAAGGGTCGAAGGGACACGTGGCATCTTCAGCATGGGACACGTGGTAAATTCAGATTAAGACAAGTGGAAGCCATCAGGTGATGACATGTGGTATCACTAGATCATGACAAGTGGTAAGGGTTCATGATGACAAGTGTCAAAGTTTTGATAGTCCATGTGGCAAAAGATTAGCCAACCATCATGGTCCAATCTAAGGGTGCCACATGTCACCATGGTTAAGGCCTTAAAATGGTCAAATTTATATTATTGGACTCCATGGGATTCGATCCCATGACCTTCCTCTTCAAATGATTTAAGCACAATTAGCTAGCCACAAAGGGCGAATTACTACTTTAGAAAAAAAAAACCCACTTTTCATAAATTTAAACTTAAGCACCTTTTCCAGCTAAAGGGCTAGCACTAGGCCACATGGATATCATATGACCATAGAAGGGGGGTGCGCACCCTAACTGGGGGATTAAGCATAATTTTTTCCAAATTTAGTGGGGTTTTACCTTATATTAATCGATTTTTGCTGATTTTTGTGGATTTTTTTCCAAAAAGAGTGGATTTGGAGCCTAGAAAGATGCCAGATCTTGGGGGGAACTTGGATTTCGACCCCCAACTCAGAATATATATAAACCATAGGTTTTTGATAGCCATAACAGGTTCATAACAACAAAATGTTGAAGTTTTTGTGAAGCTTAAGCCATTTTTATGCAGGGTAGCCATTGAGGAAACAAACTTTAGAGGCCATTTTCGAGAGCTAGGCTCATCCTTTTCTAGTGCCATCAGTTGTGTAGGATTATTTAGCTCAAGAAGAACACAACCAGACCAATTTTTAACCCATTTGAGATACTTCTGATGTATTTTTGAAGCATTGAAGATTAATAGGAAAGCCTCCCGCACCAAGAAAAAGGCCCGGAGACGTAGGCAACTTTGCCGAACTCCGTTAACAAACTTGGTGTTGTGGTTTGTTGTTCTTAGTGCTTACTTTATGTTCTACATTATTTATGATGGTTGTGACATTATTTCATTAGAACTTCTTCTTCTCTTCAATTTCTGAATGGTAAAATAATTAATGCATAAACTTAAACAAAGTATTTAAAAGATCATTTTCGGATCAAGTGGTATCATAGCAGGTTGAAAGTTGGTTGTTTGAGTTTGCATGATTACTAGTGAAAAACTAAGTTGTGGTGAAGGAGAGATTGTAGAAAGAGATCTGGAGATTGGATCAAGAAAGAGGACATCTCAAAGTGAGAAGATGTCATCAGAAGAAGGATTTTCCCAAAACGAAAGAGAGTTTCAAAGAACTTTATTTTCCATGTTGGGGATGGTAAAAGTGTTGTATGATGATTACTTGGAACGGAAGAGACCTGTTCTAGGGGAATATTCAAATAAAGACAAAAGTGAAGAAGGAGAGGACCCTCTTAAAACTCTCCCTTCACCTCATTCATCTCCATTATCTTCTTCTTCTGCAAGTACAAGTTCAAATACTACTTTTTCAAGAAAACATTCTCATAAACATAAGCCTGATATGCCATTACTTAAACTTGATGTAAAATTAGTTTTTCCTATGTATGATGGCGAAGTTAATGCTGAGAAACTTGATAACTGGGTTAGACAGATGGAGGTATACTGTAATGTGCAACAAATCAAAGATGAGGCAACCAAAATAAGATTGGCATCGCTTCGTCTTAAAAGCACAACTCTCATCTGGTGGCAAAGTAAAATGCAACATGGAACTCAACAAGTTGGTAACATTTTTCCATCATGGCATGATTTTATTTCCACACTTAGAAAATAGTTCTATCCTTTGAGATATAAGGAAAAGGATTTAATTGAATGGCAAAGTCTTAAGTTAAGAAAAGGACAGTCAATGCAGGAATATACATATGGATTTCGTAAGATGGCTTTGATGTTAGATGTTCAATTAACTACACAAGAAACTCTTATGAAGTATATAGGAGGTTTGCCTGCTTATATTCGTAATACTGTATTTATGTTTGGACCTACTAATCTTGATGAGGTATATGTTCAAGCAACGTATATTGAAGCAGGGAAAACTGGAGTTAGTGTATCATGGGAATCATATTCAAAGAAAGAAAGAAAAGGAAAAGGGAATGGGAAGAAAGAAAATTAATATAGTAATAAAGTATTAGCGTACATTAGTGTATAATAATAATGTATAATACAAAGTACATACATATATTTAATAATAATGTATAATACAAAGTATTATATATGTATTATAAGAACATGTGTTTCCTCTTAAGAGATCACAAGTTCAAATGCAGAGGGGGGTAAGGTATGTATACCTCTGTAGACTTTACCAGTCAAATCGTTGGGTGGAGGGGGTCCCTTGTCCCATAAACAAGGGGGTCTCATACACCAATTTGGTGTGGCTTCGTCGTGACCTTAAAAATAGATTATTATTATATAGTATTAATTTACATTAATGTATAATGTAATGTAATAACGTAATAATTTAATAAATCAATAAATACAATAATTTATTAAAATATTAATACAATAATAAAGTAATACATTAATAAAGTAGTAATATAGTGACCTTAACCTTAATGTATTTAATAATCCATTATTAAAGTATAAATTAAAGTACTATTTTGTACTAATATATAATGTAACATATTAAATTATTAATACAATCATAATGTATTAATACACTAAAGGTTGACAATTGGTTGGTCCAATCATTAATGTATTAATATAATGTATAAGCAAAATTATTAATTTACATTAATATATAAAGTAGCTTATTAATTGTTTGGTACATTAATGTATCAATTCATTTATACATGTTAGTACATTAATAATTTAATTAATAAAATGCCAAAGTATTATTACACTAATAATGTAAAATATTAACAATATATTAAACACATCAATAAATTAATTAAATAAATTAACAAAAACATTACTACAATTTGAATATATTAATAAAATAGTGTTACATTGAACTTAATATATTTAGTAAAACATTATTAAGGTACTAATATAAAAATGTATAATGTAACATATTAAAGTATTAATACATAAACACATTATTAATTAATGTATTGCTACATTATTAAAACAATAATATATTAATAAATACATTATTAAAGTATTAGTATCTTAATAAATACATTATTAAAGTATTAATACTTTAATAAATACCTTATTAAAGTATTAATACTTTAATAAATACCTTATTAAAATATTATTACATTCATACATTTATTAAAAATTATTCTTGTTACGGTTGACTATAACCATGATTTCTTATGATCATGTTGTTAATTGTTAATGACATTAATACAATGTGTACTATAATGTATTCATTTAATTAATTAATTTACATTAATATATTTTTAATAAATACATTACTAAAGTATGAATACACTAATAAAATAATACATTAATAATAAAAGTAATACATAAATAAAGTATTTATACATTATTACATTAATGTATAAATTAAAGTATTAATTTACAATAATATATAATGTAATTTATTAATTAATTGATATATTAATAATGTAATGTATTAATTAATTAATATATTTATACAATATTAATTAATACACTGCTAACTACTAATACAATAATAAATTAATACATGGATAATATATTGTTTCAATAATAATAAAAAATATACATTTCATACATATAATATGTATTAAATGAATTAATAAATACATTATTAAAGTATTAATATAGTACAACATTAATAAAGTAATAATACATTGAACTTAATGACGTTAATGTATAATGTAAAATATTAAACTATTAATACATTAATAATACAATATTAAAGTAATAATATTTTAATAAATACATTTTAAAGTACTAATAATTTAATAAATGCATTATTAAAGTAGTAATACATTACTAAAGTATTAACAGTTTAATACATTAATTGACGATGACCATGGTTGACTATGGTTGACCATGACTACGGTTGATTATGGTTGACTGATGTTTATTATGGTTGACCATGCCCAAGGCTGACATCATGTTTTATTTTGTCACATTGCGACGTCAACGAATGGTCGCCTCATTGCAATGTTGAGCGATGTTTTTCACAATTTGGCATAAGATTTTGTACATAATGTTGCGACAATGGGTTATGTTTGTCACATTACAACATTTGGAAATGTTTCTCACATTATGATGTTAGGTTATTTCTGTCACATTGCGACGAGGAGGCAATGTTAATCACAGTGGGTTGATGAGGTTATATTAGTCACAAAGAAACAATAAAAAAAATGTTCATTGCATTGCAACGATGGGGTTATTTTGTTAAATTGTGACGATAGGGAAATGTTCATCGCATTGTGACGTTCATATATGTTTGTCACATTGTGATGTTAGGAAATGTTTGACACATTATGATGTCCAAACCATGTTGATTATGGCTAACCATGTTGGAACATGTTGATTATGCTTAACCATGGTTTACTGTTGCATTGCAATGTTGATAATGTTTTCTTCATTAGATTGCGAGATAAAGTTTTGTTCATCACATCACATCATAAGGCATTATCGCATTGCAATGTTGATCAAATTTTCTTCGTTAAATTGTGACATCAGGTTTTTTCCGTAACATGACATCGTAATGTTATGGTCATCACATTGCAAGGTAGGGTTTTTGTTTATCACATTATGGCATTAGAATAGGTTTGTCACATTTTAACAGTGGGTTATATTTGCCACATTGCGATGTTAGGGAATGGTCGTATCATTGAAATGTTGGGCGATGTTTTTCACATTGCGGCATAAGGTTTTGTACATAACATTGCGACAATGGGTTATTTTTGTCACATTGTGACATTTGGAAATGTTTATCACATTATGATGTTAGGCTATTTTTGTCACATTTCAATGAGGAGGATATGTTAATCACATTAGGTTGATGATGTTATATTATTCACAGAGAGACAATACAAAATGTTTGTGGCATTGTGACGATGGGGCTATTTTGTTAAATTGTCACGATAGGGAAATGTTCCTAGCATTGTGACATTCACATATGTTCTTCATGTTGTGACGTTAGGAAATGTTTGATACATTACAACATCGAGACCATGTTGATTATGGTTAACCATGTTGGACCATGTTTATTTTGGTTAGCCATGGTTTATTGTCGCATTGCAATGATGATAAGGTTTTCTTCGTTAGATTGTGACATCAAGTTTTGTTCGTTACATCACATCATAAGGTTATAGTTATCACATTGCAACATAGCATTTTTTCTTATCACACTATTGCATTAGAATGGGTTTATCACATTTTGATAGTGGGTAATGTTTTTCACATTGCAACATCAAGGAATGATTGTCTCATTGCAATGTTAGGCTATGTTTCTCACATTGCAAAATTAGGTTGTGTATGTCACATTAGGACAATGGGTTATGTTTGTCATATTGCGACATTTAGAAATGTTTCTCATATTATGACATTAGGATATTTGTGTCACATTGCGACGAGGAGGCATATGTGTGTCATATTGCAATATTTCAAATTTTTTCTAACATTACGACGTTAGGATATTTGTGTCACGTCACATTGCAACAATAGTAAATTTTTGTCACTTTGCGACGACAAAGTTATGTTTTTTACATTATGGAAATAGGTCTAGGTTCATAACATTGCGATGTTACTATGTTTGTCAAAATGTTACGATGACTACGAAGCTATGATGGGGCTATGTTCATCACATTGCGACAATAGGGATATGATGGTCACTTTGCAACATTACTATGTTCCTCATATTACAACTTTTGACTTTTCTTTTCATATTACAACATTGGGTTATGTTTTTCACATGACAAGGTTGGTTCATGTTCCACACATTATGGAAATAAAGTTTTTTCCATGTTTTTTAATGAAATATAAAAAAGTGTTTCATTTGTCACAAAGATAGGAACTTTGAAGTGATGTGATGTATTAAATAGAAAGAAACTTAGAATCATACTTATTCTAAGGAGATTGATAAAACATCATCTTTAACTTTACATATGATGATTTTTACTTGTTCTAAATAAGTCTCCTACCGATATAAAAATTTCATTAAATTCCACATAGACACACACATATATAACTTTTATTAAAACTCATATACTAAAAAGAATAAATTACACACACTCATTAAACCATATTTTCAAATCATTAAAACAAATAGATGTCTTATAATAGTAACCCTAATAACCATTTGACATTTGTATATTATTAATGTAGTATTATTGTATAGAGGGTATCTATGAATAATATACATACATATGCTTAAAGCACCAATTGTATAATATAACTAATTATGTATATTCATAATAACCCATTTGTATAATATAACTAATTATGTATATTCATAATAACTAATAGTATAGTTAATTATTATTATTATTTAATATTAATAATGTATCGTGTATAATAACAAGAAAATATTAATAATTCTTTATTAATAATATTTTTAATGTCTATAATTTCTATTATTATAATAGTATAGTTAATTATTATTATTATTTAATATTAATAATGTATTGTCTATAATAACAAGAAAATATTAATAATTTTTTATTAATAATATTTTTAATGTCTATAATTTCTATTATTATTAAAGTATCAATAATAGTTTATTACTAAATTTAATAACTAATAATATAGTTAATTATTATTATTATTTAATATCTAAATTTAATAACTAATAATATAGTTAATTATTATTATTATTTAATATTAATAATGTATCATGTATAATAACAAGAAAATATTAATAATTCTTTATTAATAATATTTTTAATGTCTATAATTTCTATTATTATTAAAGTATTAATAATAGTTTATTACTAAATTTAATAAAGTATTTATATTTATTAATGGTTATTAATAAAGTAGTATTAATAATATTAATAGTTATTATTATTATTAACTAATAATAATAATTAATACCTTTGTATATTAATAATAATTATATTAATTATTCTTAATAATTCTAACAATTCTACAAACACTAACTCTAATAACCATTCACCTTAATATATTATTAATATATTATTGCTAATACTATTAAGCATTAATATTAATTAATAATCATTATATAAAGGACATATGTATACTTTTAAAGAACTCCTTTATAACATAATTAATTACTTATATTAATAAAAACCAATAATAAAGTTAATTATTTTTATTATTATTACTTAATATTTATAATTGTATTATGTATAATCTATAAAACCATATTAAAGGAAATACGCCCTATCTCATCCTCCTCGTAGAAACAAGCCTCTCCCTCATTGAGAGCATGGCTATGAATATATACCTAATGTATAAGAACAAGTTAAACAAAATGGAAGACAAGAGGCTACCTAAAATTGCTTCAAAATCAAGTCATAACCACCATCGACTCAAGCAAGGATGACATAAAGACGCCCGATCTTGGATAAACTATTGGAGAATCATGGAAGAAACCATTTTGCAGAATAAAGATACTATTAAAAAAAATGTCAAATCAAAATTTAAGGAAAAAATGTGGTGTGATAAAGAGTTAGAGGAAAAGAGAAAATTAAGGTATTATAAAGATGTAATCAACCCTAATCTAGAAGATCAAAATTATCTATCTGTTTTGCCAAGTGTAAAGAAAAAAATAAGCATTGCTAAGATAAGAACAAATTCTCACGAGCTCCACAGTGAAACTGGGCGTTGGTCAATTCCTAAAATGCCATGGGATGAAAGAGTGTGTCACCTCTGTGACACTAAGAAGGTTGAAGATGAAAATCACTTTCTCTTAGATTGTCCAGCCTATACCCATATTAGATCTCATTTTCAAAATATTGATCACACTACCAACCTTCCAAACCTCTTAACTCAACAAAAGTATGGTGATCTTGGAAATATTATCTTAATGTTTTTCGAGCAAAATTCTAAAGAATCACAAGTAATCACTTACCCTCTTAAGGTCTCATAGACCAATCAAGTCTTACTGGACGTTAATCATCATCGTCATCATAATAACAATAAAGTATTAATAATATTTTATTGATAAAATTATTAATACTATAATTATGACAATGAATTAATAAAATATTATTAATATTTTGTTAATAAATTTAATAAAATATTATTATATATTAATATTTTTATTAATAAATTATTATTAATAATATTAATAAAACTAACGTTGAAAACACGCTTTGAGGACTGACTAGGGTTTCGACTCTGATTCTTCTTAGTTGCTTCTACTATGGCCACTCCTGGAGGAGGGGAGTTGTCGTCGCCCCCTCCTTCTCCTGCTACTTCCTTTCGCAAGCTTCTGGCCTCCCAAGGTAAGAAGCTCCCTCCTGCTGAACCCCCTAGCTTCAACAAGAAGCTCGACTCGATCCTAGAAATTGAACTACCTCTGGATCACCCAATGCGGGTAGCAATCTCCCTTTCAAATCGCGGACTCGTAGGACAATTCATGGGGCTTTGGTCGTCAACCCGAACCACGAATAAATGAATCCAAAGGAACTAGCGACCGCTGATCAAAAACAGTGTAACATGTTATGCAGTGGGAAGAGGATTCTTCATCTTTGAATTCATCTCCTAGGAAGATAGAGATCTCATCTTCAGGAACGGGTCGTATTTCATGGGTACTCAAGGGCTATACATGAACCTATGGACTCCGAGTTTTGATCCTATGGTGGAAGTACCCAAGTATGTCCCAGTCTGGGTCAGGCTACCCAATCTACCAATCCACTACTGAAATCCCTCTTAACTCTAGGCAATCTGAAACGGGCTAGGTCAATACATTGACAGGGCGGATCCCAAAGACCAATACTCATGTGCACGAATCTGCATGGAAGTGGACCTAGAGGTGGGGCTTCCTTAAGCAATCAAACTTAAGGTCGTAGCATGGCAGCATTACCAGAAGCTTGACTATGAACAACTACCTTTCAAATGCAGGGGATTCCATGAATACGGTCATTTCCAAAGAAACTATCCTAAAAACCCAAGCAAGGAGAAAGAAAATGGAGAAGGCTGGCAACAACCAAGAAAAGGGAAAACCACATCCAAAGCAAAAGGTCCAAGGAATAAAAAGACAACTGGCCCATAGACCAAGGAACAAGAAAATCAATCAGACACATTGGTAAAGAACAATTTTAGACTATTGGATTAGGAACATGTAGGGAAAACAACAGAACAAAAACTACAGGAAGAAACTTCAGCCGAAGAAATGCATGAGAAATCACTCCTAGAAGCCATAGAGATCCCTGCTCCATTAGGAGAAGAAGAGAAAGGAAAATCCACCCCAAAAAAGGACGCAAGCACGGACATAGAGGAAGGAGAGGTCTCCTCAGATAGTGATTACAAAGGTGCAATTGATGCCTTGGTCACTCCAAAGAAAATAGGCAGAGGAAGAAAATACAAGAAAGAAGAAAGAGACAAAGAGACCTACAAAGATGCCCTAAAAGGCTCGCAACCAACAATCAGACAACTAATCAATGTAATACAGACAAGGAAGCACTCCAAGGCTCTTCAAGGAGCCCACTCATCCCCCTAAGGTAATCCATGAAACTAACTTCCTGGAATTGTAGGGGTTTCGGCAGAAAAATGAAAGAAGAAGCACTTAAAGACATCATAAGAACTACAAAGTCCGATATCCTACTCCTCCAGGAGACTAAGATAGACAAGCAAGACTTTCTTAACACAACAAATGCTCTATGGAGAATAAGCCAAGGAATAGGAGAAAGCGCAAGAGGTTCCTCAGGCGAGATTGTTGAAGGAAAATCTCCCTGCGGACATGTAGATCTCCTCAAAGAGGTAGACTCTTAACTCTAAGACAGAAAGTTCTTATCATGGTCACTGACTTCCTTTTAGATATAGGTGGACTTGTGTGTGAGAAGGAAGGATAAAAGAAGTACCTTTAATCGGTGTTTGTCCCTGCATGCTCCGAGTTGAGCTCCAATCTTTCGCTCTTCGATAAGCCCTGTAGACAAACAAAATATGACCACTTCCTACTCTATCAAGATTAGTCTGAAATAGGTCTATCTACTAAAGAGACAAATTCATGTGAGATTGAACACGAATTAGAAAGAAACAGGCCAAGAAAATTATATTAATGAGGACAAAACATTACTTGCAGTCGTAGATGGATTGCAACAGTTTCGTCAAGTCCTCCTTGTCTAACCCTTGCTCAAAAGATCCACGATCTGAATGACGATAGCTTCACCAATTTCTCCCTATGAGATCATAGGTCTCTTGCTCCCAAATAATTTATGTTCCAGCACCACTTATAAGATCATAATTTTGGTGTGATTCTCCCTTTCCAGTCCCCTTTCACCATTAGAAAGCTTACTTATATAGCATTGGAGAGGCTCAACAGCTTGAGATATCCTTCGGGTGAGTTGAGGATTTTCCTGCTCCAGTTAGAGATCTGCCCTAAGATCATGGCTTGATTGAGGATTCAAATTCAACTTCCTTCTAATAATGAAAGGATCCTTCCCCCATTCATCTCAACAACTTAACTACTGCCCAGAATAGGTAGCGCTCCCTCAAAAGGGCCATCGGAGCGCTATAGCACTCCCTAGTAGGCTTAAGGGGGGCGCCAGCACTCCTAAAATCAATAGTGCTCCTCCAGAAGGGCCCAAGGAGCTTTATAACACGCCCAAACAGTGTAAGGGGGAGCTCCAACACTCCCAGAAGAGGTATAGGGGAGCGCTCTCCTCCAAAAACTTAGTTTTTTGAGTGTTTTCAAATGGCAAAAGGTTCATGAACCTGCTGACTCATTTCTCCTCTTCCAAATCAAATGTTTGAGGTATTTCAAGTGTCCTTCTCATGTCGTTATAGGCATGACATAGGCATCATGGTAGTATACATTCTTTAACAGTTGCGACACTTGTGAGAAAAATGCGACACTTGCGACCTTTGTAATGATGACACTTGCGACACTATCAAAGTGAGTATTTTTTATGTGTAACAGATTGCCCCCCAAAGTATGAAGTTAGAATATAGGAACTGATAACTGAAATTCTTTGTAGACTTTCAAGCAAGGGTATAGACGTAGAGAACCTGATAGAAGTTTCACATAAACATCCAACAAATATTATGACATGTTTCAAACCCAAGGCAGGCATACCTATGCTTGGGTGATCAAGAATTGCAAGATATGGCCACCATAAAATACACTGCAGATCCATAATTGTATTGATAAAAAGGTATAGCCACTGAAAATACACTGTGGATCTATACTCTTATGACCTGAACTGATCGTAGACACGAAGAATACACAGTGGATCTATGAGATGACAAGACATAGCCACGATCAATACAAAGTGGATCTATGTAACAATATATGTGTCATTGTTCAAAAGAAACTCCATCGCAACCTGGGAAAAGTACATATCAAAGTGATCACTCGACCCAAGGTCTTCTTACTGATCCTAATGTAGTACGAATCTAACCATGTGAATAGATGTCCTGATGTCGAACATGACAAAAAACACTTGATTACCGGTCAATGTTGTAAATTGTTAACAAGCACAAGGGAGATCACCATTAATGTCAATGATTCCCAAGGTACCCTAGTACATTCCAACGAATGTGAATGAATGAGATGGAGTCGAACATTCGTGGAATCATCCGATAAGAGGTCAATGATGTAAACCCATTGTCAGACGTGAGGAGGCCTACCATTGAGGCATGCAGGTCCCAAAGTACTAACTAGTTTCTAAGCCTAATTCCTGGATAATATGTTGAAGTCGACAGGAATAGGCTCGTCGAAGGAGGGCCTTGATGTATCCCCCATCAATGACACGAAACAGACATAGAGATGTAATTGGTATATCAAATGAACATGGACTGACACGGATATTGAGACAAGATATTTGTGACAGATGACTCACGATATGGATACGTCCCTTGAACACCGATGCACGACAGCAGGAACATGACATGGACCAAAACTTGATGATGCAGTGGATGTTGTGACCTACGCCGGGTGACCCAGAGGAGTGAAAGAAACTCAAAGAATTGGCTCAGTGCAGAGGTTCAGCGGATTATAATGTGTGCAAAAGACAAAGTGTCGTGTTCAAGGGCGACTCTAAGAATTACTTGGTAATGTTCTCAAGAGATTGCTTGGCTTGCTTCTTTCAAATTTCCCCCCATCCAGATAGACGAGTACCTCTTTTTAATTTAACGAGCTCGAGGAGGGTAACACATGCTCGATATAACTCACCTTCGGTAAGTTCCTCTTCCTTTGTTTAACGAACTAGAAGAAGTAAGGGTTCGATCCCATATGGGTCTGTCGATGTTTGTTTAGCGAGTCTAAAGAAAGAAAACTCGAAGGTTTTTCATGATTATAGAGTCTGGAAAAGCACTTAAAAGAGAACTCTCTCAATTCCTTTTTCCTAAAGTAGTCTCTGACAAGACCGAAAAAGAGATAAACTATCCCTCAATAGACGTTTTCTTCAAATACTTTAATGAGCATCAAGAGAACAAGGTCGCTCAGTAATCTTTTCATGCTTAGAGAGTCTGAAAAGAACTTAAAGATGACTCCAATGTTGTCCTTTTTCGTAATGTTAGTCTCGTGAGGCCGAAAAAGAGATAAATTATCACTCGAAAGACGCCCTTTCAAACCGTTTAACGAGTGGAAAAGGAAGCAAGATCACTCGACAATATTTTCATGTTTAGAGAGTCTGAAAAGAGCTTAAAGGAGACTCCAGGGGGTTCCTTTTTCGTGTATCCATACAGGTCTGAAAAAGAGATAAAGTCTACCCGGATGCATTCTCATGTATTTACGAGCACAAGAAAGAACAATGTCTAAGCTCGGTATGCCCCCAACTTCAAAGCTAGTGGCTTAACTCCAGAATGATCATCAAAGGCTAGAGACATGCCCTCCAAGATTCGATTCATTCACCGAAGGAGAAGGGTGGATGAAAAGAAGGTTCAAGAGAGGTGATTGTTTCATTTTTTAACGAGCTTGACACAGGAAAAGAACTATGCTCAAGACCTTTGTTTCATTTTTTAACGAGCTTGCCACAGAGAAGAGAAACTATTCTCGTGATTGCTTCTTGATCATGACTTCCGAGAGGATAATGCTCTAGAAGGGTACCTTGTCAAGGGACAAAACTCGGTCATGGCTTCCAAGAGATCTTCGTCGGATGGAAGAGAATCACTCTAGAAGGAACACATGTCGAGGGTCGTGACAGGGGTAAGGAGATCAGGCTCCAATGACCCTACTGAAGATATCACCATGTCAACTACCGGATCCAAATCATCGGAAGTTGAGGTCATGGGAGACAACGCCACATAATTGACATGCAGCGGGGGCGATACTGTCTGCATATAAGAACCACTTAGGGAGGTAACCCAGTCGGGGCCGATGAATGAAAGTTGATCAATAGTCACAGTTCTTCCATCATGAGGGAAAGATATCACACGGAAAAGAGTGGATACAATAGCTTTCATGGCATAGACATAATCCCGCCCAAGGAGTAAAGTGAAATCCAAGGGGTCTCGGACTACCATGACATCGATAAAGACAGTTTTCCCTCCCAAAGTTAC
>ML832815.1:25300-37161 GCA_009831015.1 Picea engelmannii
GTCACACTTGTTAATGGTTTACATCATTGACTAGTAATCAAGTGGTTTCTGCCATGTTCAACATCAGGACACCTATTCACATGGTTAGATTCATACTACATCGTGATCGGTAAGAAGACCTTGGGTTGTGTTTTCACTCTTATATGTACTTTGCCTAGGTTGCGAAGGAGTTCTCTTGAACTATGACACATATACTGTTACATAGATCCACTTTGTATTGGTTGTGGCTATGTCTTGACATATCATAGATCCACTGTGTATTCTTTGTGGCTACGACCAGTTTAGGTCATAGGAGTATATATCCACATTGTATCTGCAGTGGCTATACCATCTTGTCAATATAATTATGGATCCGCGGTGTATTTTATGGCGGCCATACCTAAAAAAAAATTATCACTCAAGCATAGGTATGCCTGCCTTGGGTTTGAAACATGCCATAATATTTGTTTGATAGTTGTGTGTAGCTTTTTCCGGTTTTTCTGCATCCATACCCTTGCTCGAAAAAGTCTACAAGGTACTTTAGCATCATCATCTTCTAACTTCGTACTTTGGGGGGGCATCTGTTACACCTCAAAATTACTCACTTCGATAATGTCCCAAGTGTCATCATTACAAGTGTTGTAAGTGTTGCATCTTGTCCGCAAGTGTCACACCTTAACTACAAGTGTTTCTAGTGTCATCCTATGTCATGCCTCTAATGACATCACAAAGACACTTAAGACACCCCATAGACTAGTTTTGAAGAAGAGAAGTCACTTGACATGGAGTACAAACCTTTTGACATTGAGAAAACCACAAAAAACTAAATTTTGGAGAGGAGCGCTCCCCTACCCACTGTCAGGGAGTGATGGCACTCCCTGAGCCTCTTTGGGGGAGTGCTTGAGCACCCTATTCACCCTTTTGGGGGAGCGCTACCCTTTTTTTAGCAAATTTTGGGTTTGTTAAGGAAAATTAGGGAAGAATCCCTCAACTCTTGAAGGTGGTTGGATTTGAATAGATGGTCAAGGCATGATCTTAGGGAAGATCCTCAGCTGAAGGAGAGGAATCCTCAACTTATCCCAAAGATATCTCAAGTGGTTGGACCTCTCCAAAGTTATATAAGGAGGCCTTCTCATGTTGAAAGGGACAATGGAGATTGGGAATTACATCAAAATTATGAGCTCATGAGTGAGATGCCATCAAAGAAATTAGTGGAGATTACTTGAGCAAAGGGGTTGGACAAGGAGAACTGGAAGAAGCTGTTTCACCTTCATTCAAAGGATTGTAAGTACTTTTACTTGTTCTCATTAATAATCAATTATTGGCCTGTTTCTTTCAAACTTGTGCTTGTTTCATATGAGTTTGTCTGTAGTAGATGGATCTATGATTGAGATAATATTAGTAGAGTAGGAAGTCCATTGTATCTTTGTTTGTCCTATAGGATCTATCAGGGATCTCAGGATCGAAGCTCAGCTAGGACTTTGCAAGGAAAAACATCAATAATAAGGTACATATCTTTCTCCTTCTCTTTCATTCATTATCTTGATTAGATCTAAAAGGATGTCAATGTCTATGTTAAGCACTTTTCTGTCTTGTCCTTAGGAGTCTAGAGACCAAGAGGGAATCCATTTGTCCATAGGGGGATTCACCTTCAACAATTGTCATGATTTCCTCCTTCTATAAATCATTGAAATTGATTTTTTCTTTGAATATTGTTGTAGGATAGTTGATTTTTTTCTTTTTCCTTCTTTTTGCTATCCCTTTCTTCCCTCCATCCTGAGATTCAAGAGAATATTAGAAGAATTATGCTTGAAAGTATAAAAATTAATATATTTTATGTCTCGTTCAAATGTTATGCATACAAGACCAACTCCCCTCATACATATCACTTTCCATAAGTTATTCCCAAAGTCTCCTCTCATTATTTCCCTTAAACCATATTTTTCCCCTTGTTGCATAACTATTCTTTTAAACAATTTTTTGATCATCTACTTCTATTGATCCACAAAACCAAACATTCTGAGTTATAAATATGCTGGGAACATATTTCCTTGTGGACTCACCATTTTTTTGATGCCCCAAAAGTGCAACATAGAAACCCTAGATGCAAATGGGTTGCAATGCCTTATTACTTATATATGTTTAATAATATACTAAATAGGTGGGACACCATTATGTCAATAATAATAAAAGGCGCCTTTATTTGATTGTGCTCATGACTACCTTGCAATATGACTCGACAATTTGAAATTCGAAACCTCTTTCTGGATGAATGATGGAGTTTCATGGAAATTTAATTTTAAAAAAGGAAAGGGAAAATGGTGTTTTAATGAGCATATTGGTTTATTCTGGTACACATATAATTTGACTTTTTCATTTAAACTCCAAGCATGGGATATATATGTTTATTGGATATTGCACTTATTACGTTATTTTTATTATGATGGACATTGGCTAAGTTCTATAAGGAGGAAATGATTCCCTAGCAAGGAAGGTGGGGCATAAGATGTATTTTGTGCTAAGTGTTAATCACACACATAAAACTTAGGGGTTTATGGAAGGTGGAAAATTCAACTTTGTATTGAATTGTTATTTGGAAAATATAGTGGATTGTGCATTGGATGTATTGGGTGCGCTCATACTAGGATATGGTTGATGGAATTAATGTAAGATACGATGTGCAATTACTACGCGTCGCTCTAACCCTACCTCGAGGTCGCCACCCTCACTTGGTTCTCATTTGATTGATTTCTTTGGCTGGTGTTGCCTCCATTTTGCTTGGCCTTGGAAAGGATAGTCGTGATTGTGGTTTTCTTGGAATTCTCCATATAGGTATGATAGCTCTTACTTCTCCATCCATGAAATCTAGCTACGCTCAGAATAAAATCATAATGTTGGCTCTTATATTTTCTTACAGACTATGTTTTTATGAAGTTTAAATGAATGCATGTGAGTATCAACTGTGTAATGSCATWTAAAGTGGAGGTTCTCCTTGTTGGMATTCAAGTGTTTCAAGTTGATGATAGTGTTTGAACTCCTTTTTGTTCRGATTATGTGATTTCTTTATGTCCAGAAAGAATATTGCTTCTGTGCAATGAATGTTAGCAACTTTATGGAAACTTTTTTTTGGTTTCACTCATCTCCACTCATTAAAATTCAAGGGTTTCATTTTCTCTGTGAAACAAAATAATAGTTTGTTTTTTCTTAATGCTAGTACTCAGCCTTTGGAAGACTTGTAGTGTAGATTTTAACCTTGTACAATATTTACTACAAACATTTTTTCAGTAAAAGAACATAAGAGATATAATGGCAAAGACAAACATTACATAAAGATTTTTCCCTTGGAAACCCAAACCGAGAAAACCAACATATTTTATATTCATTCATAGTGTTACATTGTTTACAATACATTATACATATAGGAGCCAATGGCATTCAAAACCATAACCCAATGACCTAGATTATTCAACAACCCTAACTCCTTGACCGGAAATAGAAAACCATCGGCAAAGAAACCATGTGCCGAAAAACCACCTAAATATGTGACACATTTCCCGAGGAAGAAAAAACAATTTCAGGGGCACTGCCCTTGAACAGTCACGCAGGGGGCTACTCGTGAAAAGAATATAACAAATACCCAACATGTAGATCCTTTATATTATTTTTTAACTATTTGGGGAATATATTTTCCTTACGGCCACCATGAGAGGTCTATGGAAAGTATGTGTTAAGACATGGTTAAATGTTTTTTTTTTGTACAAACCCTTTGTGAAGGTTTCCCCTTTACATTCATCCAAATCTCAATTCTTCTATTAATGTATGGAAATTATGAGTTTCGAACTATGTTCTTGATGTATGTTATAAGTGATTAACCCGAAAGTGGGAAGATTTTTTATTTTCATTAAATCTTGGTTCATTGGTTGATTATCCACGGGGGTTTTGGTCGATTTTGAAAAATGTATAATGCTAAAATAAATGAGCACCAGTTTCACATGAGTTTCAAACCCATTATGTGTACACAAAAAGTATTAAAGTTGTGATACCATTGCTATATGGTGAAAGTTAAATGGCTTAGGTCATGTTCTAAGCCTCCCATGCACACTTGATGTAGTCTAGTTTTAATTGTGTTGAATCTCTATGTTAACAGTCTTTCCTAAAAGCTCTGATGATAAAAAGAAAAGTAAGTGGAAGTTTGTACAGTTGATAGTCATGGAACTTTCCTGGGGTTTTATATTGGATGATATGAAAACGGGTGTGTGTTGGATTTGACTTACTAAACAGAGAAAAGTTTTGGAAATTATTTTATTGATGGTGATGGCATTTTTTGGATATCGTTGCATATAATAGAACAATAATCGTTTTTCCCTTTCATTATATGATTTTTGGCTCATTATATCCCCCTTGCCTTCCCAAATACATTTAAAGCATTCCCTATTCTATTATTGTGAAATTTAAATTCATTTTAAAAAGAGAAAGGATTATTCGCAAAAGAGAAAAGAATAAGATAATGACTGGTGTTTAAAACTTGAACATGGATACAGTTTTTTTTACATATGAATTTTCTTGAACATTACTCGTTGGTTTTTTCCCATCCATGCTACCAATTTTTTTACATTATAAGCCCCTCATCTTCCCAATATCCCTATGACTCTCTATTCAAATGGAAATTGATTGTTGAGTTTTAAGAAGTTGATGGATGGATTGCATGTGCTTCTGTGGTGAATAATAGAGACAACTCTTTGATTTTATTTAGGTAGAATATTGATGCATGGATTGTTAATATTTTTCATGATATGTTGGAATATTGCTTCAGGATGAGCTTATTTAGCAGGGGAAGCAATGGAAGAGGTGCCAATAGAGGCAAAGGGGCCATAGAAGGCCATGGTTTTCAATACATTTTGATATTGATCCATGAGAACTAAATGAGCTCTTTCAAGTTGGGTTCTTCAACCTAGTTGGCCATGGGATCCTCCAACCCCAGCCTGAAAGAACCCCCTTCCAACCACATCAAAACTTTTCTAGTATATGTGTTCCCCTCATGTTTCTATGAAACTAGAACCACCCACCAATGATGTTTGGAAATATATTGTCCATCATCATGCTGCTCATCACCACGGTTGGCCTACTATGTAATTTCCATTACCTCCACCTCCACCACCAAAAAATCCAAATCCCTGAGTTGATCATGTTGTCTCACCAGTGCACTCTTCTCATGATAGTAAGAGGCAAAAAACTGATGTTCCCAAGATTGAGCAAGATATAGGAAAAGGAGGGGCCACTCCCTCCAAATCATCCAAAGAGTCCTCTAAATATGTGTATTCACATATTCATCTTAAAGATGATTGTTCTCATGTTATCAGTGGAGTCCATCCTCAAGGTTCCAATCAGCCTAAGGATATAACAGAAATATAAAAAGAGGACATCAGTGAAAGGAGGCAAAATTCCATTAGAACATTGAGTGAAGAATTCTAAAACAGTGGGAGGTGAGGGTGGAGAAATGAGCGAGAAGTGGGTTTTTTGAACCCGCAACTTGCGATAATTAAGACATGAAGATTAGTTATTTTGAAGGTGATACTATCATAAATTGATAATACATGTCATGTCCTTTATGGTGATATGTGGTACATCACGAAAAGAGAATTTTAATATATGAAACACGAGGGTGCAGCTCTGGAGAAATTTTCAAGCTAGGGTTTGACAGTCGCGGTCTCAGCAACAGCCAATATGGTCACCAAAGGGGGAGGGAATGAAACCCCCTCATACAAGTAGGTAGTGGTGGACAGAGGAAAAGGCCCATGAGGTGACGGTTTCAAAGAACCTCTGACAGGTACCTCGGGATCGAGATCGGAAAAGAACCAAGAGGGAAACCAAGAAAAAAGTGATCATGTGGGGGAAGGAGCTAGAGAAGCCCAGAATGGTGTGTAATAAATGGAAAACCCCAGTGGGGTAGAGGGGTGCAACCTATGTAAACATAAAACAACACTGATACCCAAGGTTATACTGGAAGACCCCCAAGCATAACTCTTTCAGGATCAGATGAAGATGCATGTACTGATCTACAAGTTCATGGGTCTGTGGCCCATAGAAAAACATTGTGCAACTAGATAAAATACTATTGGAAGCCAAGTGGAGAAGTGGAACTCAACCTGGGCTCAAAAGGATTCTTCACCATGGTATTTATGAACCTGGAGGATAGGGATAAAGTCTTTGAAGGGGGGCCATATTTCCATGCCTCAACGGGGTTGTACATTCATCCATGGAAGGAAACATTCTCACTAGAGAAAGAAAACTTTAAAAATGTCCCAGTTTGGATAAGGCTTTACTCCTTACCACTAGACTACTGACTGCCATCCACCTTCGAATCCATAAGGAACAAGCTCAAAAAATATTTCAAGACATCGAAAGCTACTCTAAAAGGAAGATATACATCCTACACAAGGATTTGCATCAAGATGGATGTTTCGGGGGCACTCTCGGAAGACATATGCCTATATTTTAGGGATGAGGAATGGATACAAAGCATAGACTGAAATAATATCTTGTTTTGATGTAGAATATGTCATGAACATGGACACCTACTAAAAGAATTCGCTCTTAACAAAAAACAAGAAGTGGAAAACACCAAGCTACAGGAGGATGAGGATGGTTTTGTGAAGCCAAATCACAAAAGCAAAGGAAACAAGAGAGAAGGAAAGGCCCCAACTGGAAGCAACCTAGAAGCTAGGATTAGAACAAAAGGAAGGGGCAGACCCAACCAAGGGGAAGAAGGAGGGATGAAAAATACGAAAGATAAGGATGTGAGTGAACATGCAACTCAGGAGAACACGGAAACTCCAAGAAACAAAGGAGAACAGGGAGGTCACAAGTCCCAGGGAAGGAGGAAACGAAGATGCCAACACCCCAATGCAGGAAGCAGAGGAAGATTCAAAGATGACTCCAAGTGAGGTAGGAACAGAGAACCCAGATCTCAAATACATTGTGTAAATGGAAGGAATACATCTACCGAATATATAGGAGAAATGGAAAAGGAAGGGAGTAGAAAATGTGCGAGTGGAGCAACTCGATCGCATTCAATATCTCTTCATACTAAGGGAGGAAGAGAAATCCAGAGGGATCAAGTGAATGCATGGTGAGATAGGACACCTGGGAATCAAAACAGGTGATGGACAGCCGCAACACTCACCCAAGCAGGAAAGGTGGAAGAAAGGAAGAAAATCAAATAGCGTAGCGCTACAAGAACTAGGAGCCCTACTGATAAATTCAGGTAAGATTAAAAATATATTCCCCAACTCCCCCCCACATGTTTAAATGAAGATAGTAATGTGGAATATAAGAGGCCTAAACATCCCAACAAAGAAACAAATCCTTAAAAATAGATTAAGTAAGGAACAACCTGGCCTATGTTTCATTCAAGAGACAAAATTCACTTTAGACAGAATGAAAACAATTAGTAAAAAACATTGGAGGAAGTGCAAGATGTTGGTTGTCAAAAGCCAACAGATAGTGGGAGGTATCCTCACCTTGTGTAACCCACAATCAATGAACCTACTTGCACCAGAATCCACGAGAAACACACTTTCTGTTAATATGCAAATTATAGGGTACACGGAGGAAATTCTATGCGCTAATGTGTATGGCCCCCAGGTGATGGAGGAAAAAATGAGATTTCTCCTCTACCTAGAGAATCTAAAGGAGCATACCCACAACCTCCATTGGATCATGGTAGGGTATTTCAACATCATCACTACACTCGCTGAGAAAAAAGGGGGCACCAGGAGACTGGACAGAGATGAAAAAGACTTCTCATCTTTCATTGACACAATGAAGCTCATGGACATCGGGACCAACAATGGTCATTTCACCTGGAACAAAAAATGACTAGGTCACCACCAAATAGCTACAAGTATAGAAATATTGTTTGTTTTAGAATCAATCATGCTGGAAGGACTAACTTTGGACTGTAACATCCTCCCCTGGGGGGGATCAAATCACTGGCCAATTCAACTGGAAGCAAATTTTCAAACCACACCGAATAACAGACCATTTAGATTTGAGAAATTCTAGATCGACCATCCCACCTTCAAGGAGAACATCAACCAATGGTGGCAGGAGGAAATTTCGGATCAAGGGACAAGGATGTTCAAACTTTACAAAAAAATCAAGTACATCAAACAAAAACTCAAGGAGTGGAACAAGGAAGTCTTTGGAAATATAAACCAAGGGAAAAAGAGCATCGAGGATAGAATGAGGAAACTACAAGAACAATGCATCGAATAGGGATACACAAAGGATCAAAAAAAAGAAGAGATCCATTTGACCCAGGAATGGGAAGCAAGATGCCAGCAGGAAGAAACCTTGTGGCGTCAAAAGTTCAGAATAAGGTGGCTAAAGGAAGGGGAGAGGAATACCAAGTTTTTTCATAGAACAATTATTTCAAGAATATCCCACAAAAAAATATTGAATATTAGGGATCAGGACAGGATCGAAAGAGAATCTCGCTAGGAAATTGAGAATACATTGGTCAACCACTTCCAAGGGATATCCCAGGAACCAAACCAAGACAGATCGAAGGCCATACAAAGAATAATTCATCACATCCCCAAGTTGGTCACAGAGGAGCAAAATGTTGGCTTAATAAAACCCATCGCCAAGGAAGAAATTGACCAAGTGGTCCAGGAGATGCCCAACGGAAAGGCCCCAGGCCCGGATGGTTTCACGGTGGAATTATTCAAAGCCTGTTGGGAAGTGGTTAAGCATGATATTTACGGGGTGGTGGAGGAATCCAAGTGATCGACATCCATCCTGAAAGATTTAAATGCTTCAATGATCACTCTAATCCTGAAAGAAAATGAGGCTAGGACCCAAAACCGCTACATGCCTATAACTTTATGCAATTTAGTTTACAAGATAATATCCAAAGTCATGGCCAATAGATTGAAGCCACTACTTCCCACATTGATTTCACAGGAATGGGCGGGTTTTGTGGAAGGAAGACAAATCCTAGATAATATCATCCAAGCCCATGATATCATTCACACGTTGAAAATCCAAAAGAGAGGGGGGATGATAATACAAATTGATCTGGCAAAGGCTTACGACAAAATAAGTTGGCACTACATGGCTAAGACAATGGAATCTTTTGGGTTCGACCAACACTGGATCAACTGGATAGTCACTCTAGTTTCAATAACAAGCTACTCACTACTAATCAATGGAGCCCCAACCAAACCTTTATGTACATCTAGAGGCATAAGACAAGGGGGCCCGTTTTCCCCCTTCCTGTTCATTCTAATGATGGAAAGGCTAAGCAAAAGTATAAAAAGTGCAACTGCAACTGGAGAAATAAAAGGAATCAAACCTTATGAAAACTATCTGACCTCCAGACACCAACAGTTCATTGATGATACCCTACTCCATGGCATACCCATGGTGAAAGGAAGAAAAGTCTTTTAAAAAAATATTAGAAGACTTCAGGGAAGCCTCAGGGGAGGAAATCAACCACTCCAAATCCATGATATATTTCTTCAACACTAATCCAGCAATTCAGCACAAATTGGACAACATTCTGGGGTTTGAACATAAAATGATCCCAACAAAATACTTGGGAATCCCCTTGATGGACAGAGTCTACACAAAGGCCATGTGGTAAGGAGTTATCAACAAACTATGGAAGAGGGTAAAAAATTGGACATATAGAGCCCTAAACCTGGACGAAAGGCTTACCTCACCAAAACGGTTCTTCAAGCAATTCCGACGTATATGATGTCATTGTTACCAACCCCCAAAGGAATTCTACAAAAGATAAGAACCATCCAGTGAGACTTCCTATGGCAGGGTGTAGAACATAAAAAGAAATGGGCCCTGGTGGCCTGGGATAAGGTATGCAAACCAAAAAGAAAAGGTGTCCTGGGGTTGTAGGACCCATAGGTAACCAATGAAGCCTACAGGGAAAATCTCTGGTGGAGATGGGTAAAAGACAATTAGGTATAGTGGAAAATCCTATGGAAGGCCAAGTATCCCCCGAACATAAGCAACTAGGAGCGAATTCGGTTCATGGGAACAAGGGAGGGATCAACCATATGGAATCTTGCCTGATGCAAAAAGCACTGGATCCAGAAACACAGCTTCTGGGAAGTCAGAAATGGTAGAACATCAAGTTTTTGGGAGGACGCATGGCAACAGGAACCTAGAATGGAAAATCTAGATAGAGAGTAACTTCAACGGGAAATGATTGGGTAAGGAAAAACAAAAATACATCATTACTAGAAGAAAAGGGATGACACCACCAGATGGAGGATCTGGGACAAACTTAAGCCACAAAATAGAGACCGGACTAAAACAATCACAAAAGAGGTGGACGAGGAATAGGAAAAAATGAAAATTGGGGTCTCAGAAGAAGAGGACAAATTGAGGTGGGGAAGTAAAAATGGGTGTGAATTAAACTTAAAAGAAGCACGGTATTACATCATAGGTCAGGACTAAGAAAATATGGAGCAACAATAGGAAAAAATTTGGAAAAGCCCCCAATGGAAAAAAATCAAAATGTTCAAATGGCTAGTTCTACACAACCGAATTATAACCTGGGAGAACCTCATGAAAAGGGGTTTCATAGGTCCCTATCACTTCCATCTCTTTCTAGACAAGGAGGAAACAACTAACCACCTCCTTGATGAATGCAGTTACACAATAGATATTTGGGATTGGGTGGTAGGCATCTTCTGCCAATCCAATAGGATCTAGGGGAACATTAGTGCAACCATCAACAAATGGAATGAGGGTTACAGTGAAAATGAAATGGTAAACATCTACTGGAATATAATGTCAGGGATGATCATTTGGGCAATTTGGAAAGAACAGAACAGGCACATCTTCAGTAATGAAAGCATACCGGAATAAAAGATAAAGGAGCCAATAGTCTCTCAAATAAGAGAAACGGTGCAGAGCTGCAACTACAAGATGGAGAAAGCGCAAATCACAGACCAAGGATCGCGGATCCTGGACCTTTTCCAACTAAAAAATTGGTGCAACAACATAACTATAGGGTGAAACCCACAACTCCATATAGGAGGCCGCAACTGGACTCCCCCTCCATCAGGGTTCCTCAAACTGAACTTTGACGGGGTGGCAAAAAGAAATCCAGGAGTGGTAGGGGCAGGCGGCATGATCAGAGATAGTGATGGTAACATCATCCAACTGTACGCTGGGAGCATGGGAAACTCAACCAACAATACGATAGATTTTGGAGCCCTGGAACTTGGCCTTGAAATCCTAAGTCGCGAAAGGATGAAAAAAAACATCATGGAAGGTGACTCCACCCTAGTTATCAACATGGAAAAAAGACTCCAAAATGGCACCAGAGTGGGAAAGGTTCAGCACCACTAGCTCTTTGCACACTCCCTATAGAAAAGCCAGGAACATATGAGAACTCTAAATACAGTGGAGTTGCGCTAGGTGCGCAGGTCAGCAAATGCACTAGAGGACAGGCTTGCCAATGAGGGGGTCAGCAAGGAAGGCTCAGAACTAGACGACACCTGGATCAACATTCTGGATGGGCAACTCCAGAATGTTGATCCTATGTACCAACCCAAATCAAGAATACTCGCATGACCTCACAAAAGGAATATAACAAGAGCCAGGAGGATGGTGGGAAGGTTCACCCCTAGGTTTAGAAACACTTCATCGCTCTAGATTAATGATTTGGTAGTCTATAAGCAATCTTGCTAGGCCTAGTCAGGTTAGCTCAGATATCTTTCTTGCTCTAGTTTAGGAGGATTTTTTTAGTTTCCTCCTTTATGTAAGTTTTAAACCTGCGAAGTAAAGCAATGCATATAGATTCTTAAGCAATACAAAAATTAATCAATGGCTCATACACAGAGTACACA